>VDFB02080119.1:0-16984 GCA_007258455.2 Sequoia sempervirens
TTTAGTTGTAATTCAAATAGAAAATGAATAATAATTATTTATTAAATTCAAAGTAAAGTATAATTTATATTGGTGGAAAGCTGAGAATCTCTTTTAAAAACCCTTTTCATTTCATCAATTTTAGGTAAAAAAAAAGATGTTAGCCACACACCTTACAAATACCCATCATATTGTCACTTTTTAGCCCATCATGATCCGACACATACCCAAATGGATATTTGAGTTGTTTACTTTAGACTCAACAACAAAAACAACTGGTTCTCTAGGTTCAGTTGCATTAGAAACCTCAATCTTTTGAGATTTCTTCTATTACTTTAGGATTAGTCTTCTACAAATCAATCGCTCCTGGAGCAGAGGTTTCAGAAACTTCAACACTAAGAGAACCCAACATTTGGGATTTAGAACTAAAGTTTCTTGCCTCTTGTATATTCACATCAAAAGATTTAACTTCCTCCATCTTGAACCAAATTGGAAAATTAGATTTAGTGCTGCTATTTGGTGGCCTAAATTCTTGCTTGTGACCTTTTCTCTAGTGAACTATCTGGCACTTTCCAAAGCTAAAAATACACAAAGGGATTGTAAGGCTATGAGAAAAAGAAAGCAAGTATTTTAAGGCATTTTAACTGGTGGTAGGCCTCATGACGGAGTGTTCACTGAAGCAACTTTTAATCAATTTTTTCTGTAGAAGGTTGACATTCAATCATTTGTACAACTACATGGGCCTTTATGTCCCATTTCCTATCACCCAAATAGGCCCATGTCCTATCACCAAATGCCTAAGGGCTATCTCCCTCAACCAACTTCAGACCACATTCTACTCCAGGCATTACCAACTTATATTTTATCTCTAAAACAATAATGAATTTTGATAAGGGAACTCACAGATAAGAAAGACACTGAAAATTAAAAGGATGTTATACCTTATGATTATTAGTTATTTTAATTGCTTATTGTACACCAAAGTTCACTTCCAAGAGATATTTTTTGGTGTTTTGATAAACTATTTGATCTAGTGAATGGCTTTGACCATATGAATTGGAAATATGAATTGACAGTGATTAGAAATATGCAAAGCAATTTCAAGTGTGCAACATTAAAATAGAGGGTTGCAAAATTCTTTTACAAAGAGGTGATAATGACAAGTGTTAAGGATGAATGTCTTTGAATGGTGATTTAATGATGTTATTATAACAAAGATCACCAAATACATTTAAAGAGAGTCATGAGTTAGAAGAACAATGAAAAGACATAGTAGATCATTCATTGATCTCATAGTTATTTTTTCATAAAACTCACAGTCACAACATTTAGGACAGTCACAATGGATTTCAATGAAACAAAAGGAAAAATTTCATAGATTCACTATTCTATATATGATCGTAATACTTTGCCTAGAGATCACGAGAGTAATTTTATAAAGGCATGTTGTGGAAAACATTTATGAAATTTGCAGACATCTTTAGAATACAATATAAAGATGATATAGTTGAGAATCAAAATATTGAGGGATAGCCTCTTACTAATCTGAATTTGTGGAATTATGGTCATTCCATGCAAAAACTATAGGCTTAACAAAGGTAGCCAACTTGAAACTTTCTTAGCGAGACCATGCAAGCAACTCATTATATGTTGGTACTCTTCATTTGAGTTGACATGATTTGGAGAGGCTCTTACTAGGTGTTCAACAGATGGTTGCGAAATCTCTGTTGATGAACTAGATTTCCACTTCATACTACTCTTAGATTTAGTATGATCTAGTGCTGCCATATAATTGACAATATCTTCTACACCTGCTTCTCTATTATTTTTTTCCACCTAAAATACAATGCCAATTTCAACATATCGTCAGTTCAATAAAAAAATTGAAATAAATTATAACACAATGTAAATTGAACGAAAAATCCATACACTTACTCCAAATTTGTCTATTTTGGCCTACAACCTACCTCAACTAAATGCATATTCAACACTCACATCATCTCTTTCTCTCTTGCCTCTGTTACTCTTTTTCAAATATTCTTTGGAACACATACTTTCTTTCAATGCCTCCCACTATTTGGGAGATAGAGTGGAATCTATCCTCTCTTTTCCTCCATGTTTTTTTTTCTGCAATTGTATCTAAAATTGTTCATTAGAAGTCTCATCTTGTGCTTGTAATATTTTCTAGAGATTTGTCCACCAATAATGTCAAGGGAATTTTCTATTTTTTGTATAACATATTCCACATTTTGTGGATCTTGCTTTGCAAATATCCAAATGGGACCTACATCTTACGCCCAACTCAGAGGCTCACCTTGTAGCATTTTTCCCAATGGGTTCACCATCTCTTGATACCTCAACCAAGAATAGCTTCACCCCTTCTAATAGTCTTCCTTTTGCATTCCTCTTTGTAGATTTGTATAAATGTTGACTCAATATTTGTCTTTTAACAAAAGTAGACACATCTTTTGTTGAACCACTACTAATATTTTTGGTTGATCCATTAATTCCATCAAAAGTTGTAGATGCAACAAGTGCACTCTGAGGCACATTAGATGCAAGTAAAATCTCTTCATGAATTTCATTAACTGGAACTTTATGCTCCTTGGACACATCAGGTGTGGCATGAGTAGGTAGACCAATATTGGTCTCTACATATTTCACTTCAAACACATCCTTTAATCTTGAATAAATCGTTTGCATACTTACTATTCCTTTGCTCTCATGTTTTTCAATAAATTTTTTTAGACTTTGTGCTAAGAGATCACTATGTGGTATATTAGGCTGTACATCACCATGCGGTATATCAAGCTGCACATCACCATGTGGTATATCAGACTGCACATCATCACAACTATTTTTTTCACCAACTACATTTGTTGAATCACAAAAGCATTGGCTTTTACGAGTTGGCATCACTATATCTTTACTTTCTTTTTGTTTTCTCTTTGCATTTTCTCTGCACTCTTTTTCTTTCCTATAAAACAAAAAAAAAATCATATCATGTCTTATATACATAAAGCTCTTGCCTATAAAATTTCATTAAACAATATTAAACAAATAATATACTACTTAGTGGATTTACAACTTGCCTATTTGTCAAACCAAGATGTGATAAATATTCATTATTCTTGGCCACACATTCTTCACAAAAGCGCTCATAATCTATCACTAGAATTTTAACATTATGATCACTATTATCTAATTTGCGCCTTAAATTATTTTTCCTCATTTCTTGATGTCCAGAAAAAACAATAATGTATAAATTAGCAACTTGATATAGAAATAATTAACCATAACAAAAAATTCATAAATACAAGTTTATGAGGTCTCAATTTTAATGAAAAGTCATTAAAACACATAAGAAGTCTAAAGCACCGCAAACAACAACAACCATTAGATGTGGGTATTTCAGTCAATGGATATTAAATATTGGTGCCTTGCAGAAATGTTAGTTGCATAAAAAACTTAGCAATGTATTTGAATCATTCCATCAAATCTTTAGCAATAATGTTTTCATTCATAGTTCAATAAAAAAATCTATATTACCAAATTTTAACTGGACATGAACTTGTAGCATGGCAACCATTTTGTACAATTAAACCAACCAATGCTTTGCTTAGGTGATAGCACCATCACTAAGAAATGTTTATGGTATTTGGTGATTCTTACTTCTGTTGTTATGTTACATATTAATTTGTTCATAACATCCACATACATTCATGAAGGGGTAGATTTCATGAGAAAGAATGCATATGTTGGAGTGGACAGTGAGTTACAAGCAAGCAACACCATGATTTGATGAATAAAATAAGGTTTTAAAAAGAGGTAAGGTTACATGAAACCTATGAACCATAGAAGAATGAATGTGTTCCTTTAGTATTTCCTTCATAAGAATGGTTCTTCTTCCATTAGCTCCATCTTTTCACTATTATCATATGTGGCATTCACTGTTTTGATAAATAATAGATTCATTTTCATAAATGGAATGTTCATTGTTTGATGAAATCTCCACTCTCTATTTGAAGAAGCATGACTTTTCTATAGAACCTCGTTCACTGTTTTCCCTTTTTAGAGAGGTATATTCAAACCTTCAAGGATCAATGGCTACACAAAAACATAGATGTTATTTTCATTTAGATCAAAACCAATACATTGTGATTAGAGAATTTCACTATTATGTCAAATCAAAAGGGAGATAGTAGAAAGTATCAACTTTTAAGACACTGAGTGAATTATGAATCAATGCTATAAAATGGAGATGAAGTCATTGTAATGGTAGTGGTATGAACAACATTAATGATAGTGCTTTTATAACACATAACATTATCAAAATAGACATCGTTATATCAGATCAAAGGGACACAATGAAGATGTATCAAGGTAATGTATGTTGATAGTGATCCATGAATGCTTATCCAAAGAAAATGTTTCCAATGCACATGAAGTCAACAACAATAACCCTGAAATGAACAATGCTATGATGCTTAAAACATGGGTATTAGAAGAAGATGTTTGAAACAATGATTATAAGTAACACCAAAAAAATCGAGGGCTAAGTAGTCAAACAATAGTGAACTTCAAGATATATGCAAAACAGTGAAGAGAATTTGATCAAAGCAAAAAAAAGCAATGACCTTATAGTATGTAAAGATACATATGAGACAATGATTTCTAGTGCATAAAGTCAGAAGCACAAATGCTGATAATAGTGATATCACTGTTAAAAAGAATGTGAAGAAAACAAAGGATGTGAGCAACATGCAATGCCAAAATAGTGGGGATATAATGAGAAAATGCTTCTATTGCAATGCAGAATCATTGTATTGATGCCTTGAGCATTGACAAAATAGTGATCAATCATCAATGATTGTATACTGTTGCTATAAATAGTGAAGGAATAGAGAACAAAAGACCATATTAGTGAGGGAATGAGTTCCATTGTGGGTGAAAGATCCAATAAATGAAGACAACAATGAGAAATACTTTCATGGAAGTGAACAATCAATGCCAAAGTAGTTCACAAGGCAATAGTATACAATAATATTACAAAATAGGGCTAAAGATAATGCCATATGTAAGGAAGAAAATGCTATTTTAGTAAAAAGTGTAAAAGAAAACATAGAAACAATGTTTAACAATGCTTCAATGATGGGTTTTATAAAGGATGTTAGAACAATGATAGTAATAAAGAAGATATATAAAAGCAGTAAATAGTGCTAAGAAGAAACTGAATGCAAAAGGCAGTAATGTAAAAGCAATGACTTTGATGGTGTATATGCAATGATGCAGAAATGCATGTGAAATAATGAGTTGCAATAGTCGTAGTCATGATCGTGACCACAAGGATATATAACACTACCAAGACAATGAAGAATGAAATTGAGAGATAGTAAAAAATAGCAATGTGAAATGACAATGGAAGAAACAAAGAGATTTTGATCAATCATGAGAGCAGTCCTAAATACAAAGGATGAGCGTATGAAATTGAAGTTGGTCTCCAAAGGTATTTTGTTGTGATGTCACTGCCTAAACATGTATGTGAACAATAACCTAAGATGTTGGTCCAAAATCTAAAGAAGGTCGAAGCCACAAAACCCAAGTAGTGTCTCAAGGGTGTCTAAGTGATGGAGTACAAAACCAACGTCCCAATAGATTGAGAACTTTGAACAAACCCTACCTCTGCATCACATACTTAATGAGTGAAGGTTTTGTTGTAAAAAAAAAAATCATAATAGTACAAGCATTATAATAGTCATAGCAGTGAGTCAAAGTACAATGGTCAAGGACTGTTATAACATCTTGTCATGACAGTGGAAGCAATGATCCAAAGGAGCTGTCAAGAAAAGATCATTGTCAAAGTAAAACAATGATGGTATACATATTCATATTACATTCATATTCATATTCATGTTGCATCCTCATTTATATATGAAAAACGCATTCATATTGCATCCTCATTTTTATATGAAAACATATTTATATTGCATTCATATAGAAACTTTGTTCAAAATTAAAGCTTTGAAACATGTATTAGTCTAAAGGTCCATGTCCTTAAAAAATAAAAGTTTTAAAACAACATAAAAGTCTTAAATAAAATGTCATAAAATGGGGCTCATCAATAATCATCTGCATTGCCAGCAAGATCAGAATCCTAATCACTCGTGTCTGCATCTACTTGATTTTCTTCCTCATCCTCATTTGTGACATGCAATACATTCTCTCTCCCAATTTATTCATTGGTAATCAAAATCTCTTATTCAAACAATCCCTCATTGTCTTCATCCACTTCTTCAAATGTTTCTTGTAAATTAACATATTTCCCATTAGGCATTACATCAACAACTTCCATGAATTTTCATTTAAAATGAGACTATGTTTGAATGACATATGACCAACCTGGGCTTCTTACATCATCAAATAGAAATGATTGGTTAATTTGAAGAGGGGAAACATACGACTCATCTGTCTCTAATAAAAATTATTGTGTATTTGCATGTACAAATCCATGCTCATCAGATTGTACTATGGATGGTTGAATCCACTTACAATTTAATAATATAGGACTATTTTCACCAAAATCCACTTTAATGATTTCTTTGATGAATCCAACATAAAATTTCTTCTCAATTTCATGAAGAAATTCAACACTAACAACACAATCACAATTTGTCTTTCCTCTGTCTTTTCCTTCCACTCTTAAATGACTACCATAGACCCACATTCCACTAAAATGCATAGCCCATAAATGTGGAGGTTGTGAAAGCTCACTTTCCTCTGTTGTTATATCTTGACCTTCTTCTTTTGCATCACTGATTGCATTGGCAATCCATTCTTCAAATTTTGGAAAAGAATCACCTCTAATCAAATCATGACGTCTGCGATTTTGAGGTTGATGTTGCATCCAAGTTTGATTCTCTTCTTCATATTTTATACATAGACTAATGACTTATAAACAATAAGATTAATAATATAGTGTAAATGCAATTGAGAAAATAAATTATTGTGTAATTTTTTTTACCTGTGCTACTTTTCGAATAGAGATGTGTTTTGAAGAATAAAGATATGTATTGCACTTATTGATATCATAGCTTGAAGTGACATCCATTTCCTTCTAATACTTCACCTGCAACTCTCTCATCTTCGTCATCATCCCATACACATCGATTGACATTTTTAAAATCCTTCATATATTCTATGCAAAATCCCATGGCCTCTTGCATTGAATATCCCTCAGACATGTTGCCTTCTAGTTTTTCCCTAGTACAGACAATTTTTTTCAAAACCTTCATATATCATTCTATAGGATACATCCATCTCGTTCTTATTGGGCCACAATGCTCTAGTTCATATTCTAGATGTATCAAAAGATGCATAGAAATGTTAAAGATTGCTGGTGGAAATTCTCGTTCCAATAAACAAAGAACTTGAACAAGCTCCTCCCTCAACTATCAAAGTTCGAAGGATCTAATACATGTAAACTCATTCTATTTAATATTAGGCCACACCTTATAATTTCCAATCTTGGCCCCTTTTCAAAACTTGATATATTTACCACAATAGGTAAAATATTATCGATTATGACATGATAGTCATGGGTCTTGAGGCCTCTTAAGCTATTAATGTCAGTTTGGCTTCTGATGCTACTACTTACATATCCAGTGGGAAAACGATTTTGAGACATCAACTATAAGAATTGTGCGCATTGTTCCTTTTTCCAAACATAAGGAGCACTAGGTCTTCTATATTTTTCTTTATCATATTTTTCAACCCAAAGATTTCAACGAATCTTTATTTCTCAAAAGTCTTCATGTGATGAAATAGTATCAAAAACACCAAAAAGATTTTCTATAATAGCATAAGCTATATTTTTCTCAATATGCATAAAGTCAACTGTATGCCTAATGGCTATATCCATAAAGTATGACAACTTATACAATATGCATAACCATTTTACACTAATTTCATTTCATGGATAATATCTACTACCAACAATCCCATCATTTTCAATAAATGAAATTCTTTTTTGTCCATTCTCAATAATGTAATCATCTATTATTAGCAATGGCGCTTCACAATTCTCTTCTTGACCTTTGAAACGTGTTTTTTGTTGACGATATGGATGATCCATTTTAAGGTAAGCACGATGTCCATAATAAATACACTTACACAAACTTCTTGAGTGCCTCACATAATCCTTAAAGTTGCAAGTAGGACATCCATGGTATCCATGAACAAAGAGACCAAACAATGTGCCATATGCAAGAAGATCATGAATCGTAAACAATAAGGAAACTCTTAAAGTTAATTTTATTGAATGACAATCCCTTAAAGATTGAATTGCTTCAATTCCTTTCCAAAATTCCATTAGCTCATCATATAATGGCTCTAGATAAGCATCTATTGTATCTGAAGTCACACTTTTATTTCCTGGTATAATCAATGATAACATTAAGAAAAATGATTTAGTTGCTAATCATGGAGGAAAGTTATAATTTATTAGAAACACTGGCCAAGTTGACCATTTAGTACTTTGATTTGAGAATGGGTTCACCCCATCTAGAGCCAAACCCAACCATAGATTATGAGGATCTTGAGAAAAAATAGGCCATCTTTTATCAAATTCCATCCACGTCTTAGAATTAGGCACATGTCATTGTTTTCCATTAGTGCTCTTATTTTGGGCATGCCACTACATAAGTTCAACAATGTCTTTGCACATATACATTCAGAGTAATCATAGGATTATTGAAAAGTGGTGAAAAACCTTTCTAGGAACCATAGCCAATTTCAATCCTTGTCTATGCCTCGCTTCATGACATTTCAAACATTCACTCTCATTTGAAAGATTTTTGAAAAATAATACACAATGATTTACACATGTGTCGATGTTTTCATACCCCAAGTCAAGCTTACTGATTTTATTTTTACATTGACTTCATTTTGTAGGCAATGTGGAGTCAACTAGTAACAATGAACTTAATAATGCCAACAATTGATCTACATTCTCATTTGTCCAACCATGCACCACTTGCAAGTTAAGAACTTGAAGGATTGTTCTCAAATGACTTAACTTGTAATTAGCATACACAGGCTTTAAAGCACCCTCCATTAACTTGTTGCAATCATCGTTTAGACCCTCACTCAACATTCTATCAACTTCAAACCCTTCGTCAAAAATTTCTCCCTATTCATCTATGTTTGGTGCCACTTCATCTATGTTTGTTGCCTCTTCATCTCTTATAGTATGCAATTCTATCATATCTTCATAATAATTGTAAGCCCAAGGGCTTATACCACTATGCCCATATCTTATCATATGTTGATAAATCATATTTCTTTTTTCCACCTTTCCACCAAGACAATTTTTACATGGGCATGGATATTTGTCAATGCCCCTCTCCTCAACTACTCTATCATCATATGCATGATATTGATCCATAGTCAACCTTTGACACTGATCCATCTGTAATATTGTGCATTGTAGTATTAATTTAGTTTATGATTTAAAGTAAAAAAACATAAATATGAAAATAGAGATGCCAAAACATTGTTGAAAGTAGTCACTTTTAGTAGAGACCATAACAAAAAGAAGGGGATATAATGAGTCATTGTTCTGAGATCTATCTTACATTCATTTGAAGTTTACCTATTGAGAATGGAATATGCCTGCGTTTCCTATTAGCTTACTTTCAGAAATGAGGGTTTCAAATTACCTCTGAATTCATTGCAGAGGGCCTCCTTAACTTCAAAATGGTTGCATCAAACACTAAATTTCTTTCCCACCTTTTCAAAAGTCTCCAAGTCCTATCCAAACAAGCTTTATCACCCATGCAAGTGCTTCAATACCTATCCATGAGAATAAAAAATGTCAACAACAATCCAATTTCATTCCCATGCCAACAATTATACATTTTACAAGTTGTCTAACTTATAAATATGACAAGTTATGTAAACCACTAGATAAATATCATTTAAAATAAATACTAAAATAGTTATTAAGATTAGAATTCAAAACCCTAATTAAGGTTGTCTAAGATTAGATTTCATTCATTATTTATTGTCTAAGATTCATTGTCAAGTATTACTGGATCTAAAAGTCTCAATTTGATAGTGAAACTTTGGTCATGAATGGTTTGATGCTAAGACAATCACTTTGGGTTTTCAAATGTTAAAGACACATGGAATAGATTTGTAATAATTTGCATTCTCATTGATAGTATTTCATGCATGGAATGTCATCACAATGATTGAGTGAAGAAAAATGTGTTAGGAAATAGTCATGAAAGCAAAGGAGAGATAAAATGAGACCTGTGGAAGCTAAGAAAAAATAAATGTTAGAACAAAGATGACAAAGTCATATAAAAGCAACATCAGCAAAAAAGGAGGTCCCAAGTCATTGTAAAATAGTGAAAGGAAGCAAGCATTTAGTATTTTGAACTCTTTCCAAAGGACATAATGTAGTGTTAAGTTGAAAGAGTAATCAAATGAAACTGTGAAAATTATTGAAGACAAATTGAAGAGGATAGCAATGTTATAAGACTTCATGAAAACATAGTGCTATATGATGAAAAATATAGAGATGTAAGAAAGACTACAAGACACTATCATTACAACATTATGACAACAACATCCAGTGTTAAAACTATGATAAAATGAGCATTAATAATATATACCTAAAGATAGTGGGAACGCATGAAAGAAACAGTCTAGAACATTAAGGTTATAGCAATCAAGATATAGATCTACAGGGGCTGTTGTGATAGTCACAAAGATGGTAAGAATCAATGGGATGACAATGATATGTATCAAGATTAAGCAAATCAAGAGCACACATGAATATAATGGTGTAGTGGCAGTCAATCAAAGAGCCAAATGGTAGAGAATGAATTCAAAAAGATATGATGGACTAATGACAGTCCAATCAATAGTCATATTGTACTTTAGATTGTGGGAGTAGTGCCTATGATAAAGTGATATGCTTGCATACAGTAGTGATATAAGGAAATATAAAAAAATAGTGAAAATCAATGGTTATAGAGGTCAAAGGAGTCAATGACAAGGTATACAACTAGTGATGGACATCATAATATAAGAACACAAAACAATGAAAGTTGCAATCATGATACAATGGTTGAGAATTCACTGCAAAAATAGAGATTTGTTCAATCACAGAACAATGATGCATTCAAGATAAATTCAGAGACATGTTGTAAGGATAGAAGATAGTGGGCAGTTATGAAGGACAATATTATGAGGACATGTAATAACAAAGGTATCAATGCTATGAAAAGGGAAAAGATCTTCAAACTCCACATGTGAACACTTAAGACAATGGTAATGGAATGTGAAAAACCAATGGTCTTCAGTTCCTAAAGAAATATTTCAATGGTGTATTAAACACTATTGTTCATGTTGGAATAGTGGTTTCTAAGGTCCTCAAATAGTAGCAAGGAATGCACATGACAGCGAATGCTATTCAAAACACAAATGCACAAATGTAGAGCACAAACTTGTAAATGTCAAGGTTTGAAGGAAGGTTTTCATGTATAAGGACAATCTTAGAGCTAAGTGCAACTTCCTCATAGGAATTTTCAAGTGTTCAATATAGAAGTGGATAGCACTATCACAACAGGGATCAAGCAGATTTCTAGAGAAGAATAGCATAGTTTTCATAACGACAGTAGCAGCAATGAAGTGATTGCTATAAGTTCAAGGTAGATGTTGTAATGTTGATGATAGTGATTACCAATATGAAGAGAAAAGAGTAGTAATAAGGTTTTTGAAACATTCATTAGTATCATGAAGGACACTTTTGTGCTTATGCATTAACAGTGAGATCACACGTGGCAGAGTGGAAAAGATGCTTTGTAACAGTAAAAAGAAGGCCCCAAGGTACTGTAAGAGATAGTGTTCATGGTAAAGTGAGTGATATATGATGGTTGATAATAGTGAAATGGTAAAAGGTAGTGATTCTAAGGAAGGAATGTGAAGTTAATGGTACCTATTTTCCACTCCATTTGAAAAATAGCTCTATAAAGAAAGCTTAGGTCTTCTAAGAAGGAAAGGGATTAAGTTTAAATAATGAATCCAAGACATAGACCTCACCATGCCAAAAGGAGTTAAATCTCTCCAAATAATATCAAAGGATTTTTTTTATTTGTTTTAAAATATTCCAGGTGGTTTGGAGGGAAAACAAAGGTCTAAGCCTTTACTCTAATCAGGTCTTGAGGTTGAGACAGTTAACTCAATCAGAGAGCTAAAGAAACTTTGAGTTAAGACCAAGCAATGCCCTAGAAAACCCGTAAGGATGAATGGGCAGCAAGTTTCTCATAGAAATGGCAGCCATATGAATGCAAACCAAGTGTGAACAATAACAAGAGTTCTTCAAGAGTTTAAATTCTTTTTCTTTAAGATGTAACACCATAAGCATAAACTATGAAACAATAGATTTATATAAGAGGCACCCAAATTGTTAATATAGAACAACAATATCTACCTCAAGAAGAAGCTTTTGTTGATTGAGAATAACATGTATTGATGGAAACCATAGTTTCAAGATTAGATAACCACAGATAAGGAAAAAAAGGGTCAGATTGGTTTTCTCTCTCGATATGTAAATAACAAGTTACAAGGAAATGCGATTTCTTACGGTGAAAAGACCAAATGGCTAACTAAGAGACACAATAGATTGCAAGAAAGTCTGGATTTAATTAACACAACATATGTGATGGAAAAGAGCAAGAGTTTCTTTGGTAACAAGGAGAGTAAGCGTGAGTCAGCAAATCATTGAAAGGTATCGAGCTTGAAAAGTGCCATATCCAAAGTGGATAGCAACTGATCTTGGAGTAACAACATCAAGGAGATCATCCATGGAACACTGAGTTCACAAGAGTAAACATCAGCTATATCTAACTAATCCGAGTTCATGTTGAAGGTAGGTTTTCAAATCAAATAAACCCTACCCCATAGAGTGATGTGTGTTTTCCATTATATTTTCATTGAATGCTCTTGGAAAAGAAAAGAAAATAGCTATGAATGCTCTTGGAAAAGGGGTCTCTTGTAGTCAATAGAGAAAGAAAGTCAAACCTTGAAGAGATTGTAACAAAGATGTGATAATCACTACTTTTTGAAAATGATCACTTGTTTGTGAAAACCGAATGTAGGGGATTCCTCCGCTCGGCCTAACACCGGCCGACAATGGGAGTTTCTATTTCCTCGTGAGGCTCTCAGGGTGCCGGAGCCGTGTCTACCGGGCCGGTACCGGCGCTTCTGGTTATTCCGTGTCATACCGGGTTGGCTCAGTCAAGGCCGGCTGGATTTGGTAAGGGTATCAAGGGTGTTGGCTCATCTGTGCGTGCACCTAGATCATATATGAATATTAAGCAGAGTTTTGATGGTTTCATCCCTATGAAAAACCCCATCACAGTGAAGATTAAGGATGAGTTAGCAGAAGAAATAAATGATAGTGTAGCAGAGCTTTCTGCTCAAGGGGTGATTTGTCGGTTTAGGGGCTTTTGGCCAAGCCTTCCTCAGCTGCACTCTTGGATCACCAATAAATGGGAGCCCCTCATCACTGGTAAAGTTCAAATCTTCCCTATGGCCAAAGGTTTTTTTGTTGCTAAGTTCGAAAATACTTTAGATAGAGACAAAATCTTGTATGAAAATTTCTTTAGTTGGGAGGACAAATACCATCTGATGATTAAACCTTGGCACCCCAACTTTAACCCAGCTTCTGAAACCTTCAATAAATTCCCGATTTGGGTCCGGTTGCCTAATCTCCCTCTTCACCTTTGGAGTGACTCTCTCTTGGAGGAGGTTGGGGAAGCCCTAGGTGATTTTTTAACTGTGGACAATGAATTTTATAATCTTTATCACTCTACCTTTGCCCAAATACTTGTTGAAATTGACGTCTCAAAAGGACTGCCTGCTGAGGTTCTCTTAAAATCTTCTAGGGGGTCTTGGATCCAATCGTTGGATTATGAGGGGGTCCCTTTCCGCTGTAGAAGATGCTTCAAAACAGGACATGCTGCTGCTCAATGTGGATTTGAGAAGAAGTCTAAGACAGCTACTTGGTGGAATGGCGCTTCACAACAACATTACACGGTGGAGAAGAAGTTTGATCCGCTTCGGAGCTTCTCTGAGGTGGTGGCTTCTGATTCACATGCTGTTGGGGCTTCTAAATCACAGGTTGTTGGGGTTTCTGATTCACTTGTTGCTGGGGCTTTTGATTCATAGGTTGCTGGGGTTTCGTCTGCTGGGGTTTCTCCTTCCTCCGTTGGGGAAGCTACCATGATAAATCATATTGAGAATACTACTAGACCAGTTTCTGTTTCTACTGATGGTGCTTTGTTTCCCACCTCTGATTGCTCTCCGGTTATTTCCACACCTATTCAGGCGAACTCTGATGTTACCTCCTGGGTTGCGGATTTTCATCCTCAGGAAATTAATGGGCTGGCTTGGTAGGCTAAGGCAGCACAAGTTGAAGAAGGCTGGACTACTGTAACTGGAAAAAAATCTAAACCTTCTGGGCCTTCTTTCGATATGAATCTTCGCTCCAACAAACGAAACTCTAATTGTAAAACTTAATGGTGTTTGTTTGTGAGCCGGTTTTTTGTTGACTGTAGGCTGTCTTTTCTGCAGTCTGGCTTTTTTGGCTTGTTTAAGCTGTTTGGCTTTTGGTTGTATTGGGTTCCAGATCCCATCAAAATCTCGCTTTCCAATTTCAAACAAAGATGTGATAATCACAAAGAACAAGGTTCAAAGCAATGAGATTATAATGTAAAAACAAAAGATATTTTTTTCTTATTAGAACAATGATTTTAAGGATTGAATATGAAGAACAATCATTATAAGATAACAATGAATACAAACAATGATAGTGCCAATGAGTTATCAATACAGTGAATAAAGAGTTCCAATTTTTAATGCATGATAACAATAGTCCAAGGCATGCAAGGGATAGGAATGAAAGACAATATATAGAGGGAAAATAGTTACAAATGATCACTGTTATATCAAAGCATATGAGTGTCAGAGGATCATAGCAAAATGAAGGAGATAATAGTAGTTGTTATGAATGCCATGTGACCTGATATCATGCAAAAAGATGTAAAATACCATGGAACAAAGTGAAAATGGGTCAAAGTCAATGAGATTAATTGAATGTCAAAGAGCATTATCATTATATCAGTGAAAGCACAAGATTGTAACAACAATGAAGCAATGAAAAGAAAGAACAATGATATGCAACATCAAGATCACTATCATAAAGGATGAAGATCAACTTACCATGTAATATTAACACAAAGGAGGGTCCAAAAATAGTGGCATTTATGTCACAAAGGGATAATGGCTATTGAAGCCTAATAATAGCGTTTTTCAATGAACAACACCAAGATTGATAATAGTGATATGAAAGAGTTGGAAACACTATTATAGTTAACTATTATAATAATGCAGATCCAAGTGATTACATGATAAGGTGATTATGAGTAAAAAAATGTTGTGACAGTGATAAAATATTCCAAAACAATGATTTCCAAAGCACCATGGAAATCAAATAGAGCAACAGTCCATAAGATCAAAGGAATGTTAAAGATTTTACAGTCATGGGATTGATGTAGCAATATTATTACAATAATATGAAATGATAAAACAATGATCTTAATGCATATAATAATGATTTTCACACAAACATCAGCTCATCCTACAGATCATGATTTCTTTCTTAGTGTAGACTTGAAAGTATTTGTCAAATAATACAAAGGATAGGGACCTTTAAAATGAGTAGAGTTCATGGTAAAGTACATAGGTATATTCACTATCAAAATTAAGTGGTGTATTCAAGTGGGAAGTGACAATCATGGAAGATAAATAAAGGTCACTATCATAGAAGCAAATAAAGATTATAATAGTGAGAAGACCTTCTTCAAGATCGGTGGAAAAGGGAATTGATAAAAGTGAATGCATCTCAAACAAATAAAGGGGAGCATGAGGTTTCAGGATTCAAGATTTCCACTTGGAAACCCTACCTTTAGATTGTAACCTTTTTTAATATCCTACCCTTTCTTGAATAATATTGGTGTTGCAACTCAGAAAACACTACTCAACAAGCTGTGGCATTATAAAAATGGAAACCACCACTCTTTGCATTCAATGGTTGTTTCCTTCATTAGACTTGCAATGTACTCTCAGACTGAAGCTTTTGCTTGATATCTGTTGTTATGGGGTTTTTTCCTCTTGAAAGTGTGAAGTTTATACTTCTAAAAACCCAACTACAAAACTCTATTGGTTGCTATGCATCATGCCCTCATGACAATGCCTTGGTGGATGGATACCTTTGTTGTTCTTCATGACAAAGAAACCACTCTATGATCCTTTAACAGTGACGTCTTTTTCATGGAATCAATGCTAGTGATCCTTTAGTATTGATGGAGTATTTCTTAAGTTGATTGTCTACTTTGCAAACCAAGGGAAAACTTAAAACATAGGAGCCGAAACACCAAATTGTTGATTAAACTTCCAACCTTTCCTCCAATGTGTAATCACAATGTTTTACGCCAAAAATAAACTACCTAAAATTCCCTCCAAATGCATACATGACCCTACCAAGGCACCAAAAATACCTATTGCTAAAATGTACCACAAAAAACTATTGCGTGGAAGGCATAAAAAAATTAATCTTCATTTTTAGGGGAAAAAAATTCATCTATCTACATTGTCATTTTAATATAGGTTGTGAAAATTAAGATAAGCATGATGTGCTCCTAAAATTACTAGAGTTCAAACTTGTATAAAAAATATCTATAAAAATGATCCACACACAATTGATTTCATAGATTATAAAATAATTCTATTTTTAAAAAATAATTAACAATATAAAGCTTGAAAGAGAAATTTTTGCATACCAAAAGCGATCATAATTGTTATTTCTATTTTGCATTATTAAGATGGTCGAGTATATCAGCAAGCAAAGATAGAAGTGAATCAATTTCTTCCTTTT
>VDFB02080120.1:0-21697 GCA_007258455.2 Sequoia sempervirens
GACAACAGGGAATCTTTGACTGCTAGCCATTGGTGTGTGTATGATGTCTGCTGATGTCCAACACGGACAACTTCAACGTAGATAACAGCTGATGGCAATGATGATTAGTAAACCCACCACCATTCAAGCCCGAATACTGGGACATATTGCCAACCTGTGTTTACTTAACAGAAATGTGAACACAAAATATGAGCTCCCCCAGCCAGCACATATATATGTGTATAGAAGGCTAAATACAATTAAAAAATTGTTCCATATAGATGATTACGCAAATTAAGCCGAGTCCTCTTTACCAAAACCATGTGATCAAAGAGAGAAATGATCCTATAAACAATCAGTAAAGATGCCGGAGGCTATCATTTGTCGCTACGTTTGTAAGATTCCCCCCCAACAAATTTTTAGTAGTAAGACGACGTGGGTGTTTAAATAAGTTTTACTTAGTAAAGTTTATTGTTTTATTTTTAGTCATACACCTATAAAAGACAATTCTGAATATTTTCTTATATATCAATCCTACAATCCTTCATCTTCAATATTTTCTTCCATTCATTTTATTTTATTATTTTGATCCAATGAAAATCATTCTTGAAATGTACTATTTTAGAGTATTTAAAGATAGTCTTATATTTTCTTCTATTCATCTTATTTTATTATTTTGATTCAATGAGAACCATTCTTGAAAAGCACTTTTTTAGACTATTTAAAGATAGTCTTCTATCTTGACTTCTATGAGATTAAGAAAACTCAAAATATCTTATGTTCTTTTCACACTTTGAAACAACTTCCTCTAAATAATCTCCTACCATTTCATTTCTAACATATCTTCCTCTACCTTTCTGATATCCATTAGATATTTCATTATAGTATTAATTATCACCTCCTTTTTCTTTAATATCTTTATTATAATGTCTTCTACCAACATATTTATACCTTCCTCTATGGAGTCTAATACTTTTTCCTCTATCTATTTTGTCACATCTCAAATCTTTTATTCAGCATATATCTTTTATCTTAGGGAAAACTAACACGCTTCTTCAACTATCTACAACCTTACATACTCAATGCTTATAACTAGATAGATCCTCTCAATCTATTTATATATTTTTTCACTTTTTATTGATTATATTCACTATATCTACATCTAATTGTTAACTTATATAATTCTTCCATTTTGACATCATCATATTCCATTTTACTATATTTTCTTACATCTCCAATTTATTTCTATTTATAACTCTTTTCACCACATTGCAACATGTCCTTTTAATTTGAACTTAGTAAATAAAACCCTTTTAGGACCTAAAATTTTCTCATCCTCAAAAGTATTTTTCTAGATAATTTTTCTAATCTATCAACTCTTCATGATTCAAACATCTAAAATACTTAGGAATATTAATATAGGCTTCTTACCAATTTATAAAATGGATTTCAAAATATTTATGTAATCTAAAGATCTTCCTTTTCTTATTCTTCTATAATATTTGGTATCTATTGAATTCTCTTATACATATTTCTTCTTGTTTTATTTTCTTCTTTATTAGTCTAATTATGGCTTTGTTGTATCCTCTTTAATAACATCCAACTATATCTATTCATTCCTCTTCATTTTGAATATTACTTAAATATTCTTCTAGTAATGGTAACAAAACCTTGGCCTCTACCACTCTTTGTATATGCATGCTAAATTTTAATCTATTCCAAACTACCTCAAATTTGGTTATTTGTTTGCAAGTAAATTTCCTTGATATAGGTTGTACTCAACACTCAATAGTGGAAGATATCTAATATGTATTTCCTTCCTTAGGATTAAGAACTCACTTTGATACCACTTGGTGTAGTCATGGATAAAGGGTTCAATTGATAACCATCCAACCTTGTATCCAACAAAATAAACACTTGATAGATTAAAAAAATGGAATAAAAATATCACATTGAATGAATTAAATAACACTCTTATTAGTTTTTAGTTTGAATTAAATCAACAATCTTTGTTGCAAGGGCTTAAAAATAGAATGAAACCTCAATTTTCAATAAGGAACTATAAGAAAAATCAATGTATGATTCTCTAACCGTAGTCTTCTATGCTAATATATGTAATATATGACTCTCTTGTATGCTTTTGAATTCCCTTCAAACTCTTATGAACTTGTGATAAGATAATTATTTTATAACCTAAAATGAATGTTATTTAATAACATGTGTGAACATAGTAAATTTTTTGATATTTTAAACTGTAAGTAAAATTTTATGGCACCAACCAACAATATGGTATAATGTTGAACACAATTTAGAAATGTAAAAGTGTACTAGAGAGGGAATCACACTTTGATGAATGCAATAATATGTATGCATTGAAACTCAATGTGGTCCTAATAATGAATCTCCCTAGGTCCAATAAGTTTATACATGTCTTTAAATTTTTGGTGCACAAATCTATTAGGTTCTTCTTAAGAAATTTGATAAGTCATTTTAAATTAATCAATGTTTAAAATCATATGGTAATCATGTGGCATAATTCTAATATGAATTGTTGAAACTTTATTATTAATTTGGAGGCTCGATGACTTATATGTTATATCACACAATCTTTGATTTGTGTGAAATGGTTAATTTAATAGGAATGTGCCATTGAGGTAGAAGTTGTGTTATGAAATAAGTGTTTGATGATTATGAAGTTATTTGGAAACTTACATAAAAAAAAACATGAAAGAAAAGTTTTCAAGGATGCAAGATTTCTCTTACACCCTTAATAATCTTGCATCACAAGTAAAAATTTGATAGCCACTTCAACTTATTGTACCATGCAATTTTTTTTTCATTTGCGTAGAAATAGATGATTCTCATAAGTAAAAAAATAATAATTTGATATTAGATATATCTCCATGTAACAATCACAAAATTCATGCTAGATGTGGAAGTAGATTTCTTATGTCACTTGTAGATGTGAGTGCAAGGGAAATCATTGTTTTTTCTCACCAATAATAGTAGCATCAAGAATATTTTTGAATCTATTATGGTGTATTTGAGTTTTCCAATCATGACTCATCTATAGACTTATAGTTTTGTATTGATAAATTCTTGTAGTGCTAAACTTATACCTATTTTTCATTAATGTTACTTCTCTTATATTATTCATCCTTTCCACTAGTATATGATTTCATGTCAATTGATTTTAGTTATATAATGTTGGGGAATTCCTATTTGTATCATTGTTAGGGTGTGTATCATTTATTTATAAGAGATATCAAACTTCTACAGTGGTATGATGAGTTAAAATTTTAGAAGTGAATTTGAACAACTATAAAATGGAAAATTTATTTCAATTATAAATAGTATTTTATCTAATGCATAAAAAAATGAAGAATACAATAAAATAAATTAGCAACTCAAAGAAATATGAATAGAAGAATTAAATGCATAACACAATGTTTACGTGGAGAGCCCCTTTTAAGAAAAAACTCCACCAAGAAGAGAGACTCATATTTATATTATCTTCAAAATATAGTTTGCATACAATCCTTCCTTTCTCCTCTTCAATATTCAATTCTTTAACACTTGCAAATAGAGTTTTTTTCTCTTGCTAATTATACATCCATACTACCATCATAAGGCCTCTTTATGTAGAATTTTCACCCCCTAAGAAACAAAGCTATCTAGGATTTGATACCAAATATTAGAAATGAAGATGAAAAATATAAAATAAAAATATGATTTCAATTTTAAACTATTTTTTATCTAGTTCACAACCAAATGGATAATGCAATAAAATAGATCAAAAACTTAAATAAATATAGAACAAAACAATTAAACACATAACACAGTATTTACATGGAGAAACCATTTCGAGAAAAAACACCGCTAAGAAGAGAGACTCAAATTTGTATTATCTTCAAAATAGAGAATACATACAATATTTATTTTCTCCTCTTCAATCTTCAATCCTTTAGCACCTACAAATAGAGTTTTTTCACTCTTGTTAATTACACATCCATATGACCATCTTAAGTCCTATTTATACTGCATTTTCACCCTCTAAATGGGACATCCAAGTTGGTTATCAAATCCTAGTTCACATCCTCAAGATAAATCTAAGTATTTATGCATAAGATAGTATAGGTTGCAACCACTTTACTCACCTACTTGATTTAGACATCTAGTTGTTGTTAGTTTCTAAATAAATTGGATGGTTATTATTTATAGTTCCACAAGTTGTTTTATATTTACTAATGGCCACTCAAAATGACAAAAAAACCTCATAACAAACCCCTTAAGAATTTTCAATGCCCAAAACAAACCTTATCCTCCTAGATTCCCTCGTGGTAAATAGTAAATCATCACTAGTAAAAATTAGTTATGACCCCCAGTAAAAAATTAGTTATTGTACCAATAAGACCTAATTATCATAACAATAAAACCTTGATGGCACATTTTTTTAATCATTGATGGTAAATCCCTCAGCCCTTATGAATTATGTACAAACAACATTAGGAGTATTTAAATACATAGGATTTACAAGGTTAATGACACCTTAAAGTGGTCCCATGAGTTAAAATGTTGCACAACCTTTAGACTAGATTGCATAAATTTCATTTAATAGAATTATGATGATTTTCTTTCAAGAAAGTGTAAATGATCCATGCACTCCTATGCAAGCAGATGCACTATCATGCCTTAGCACCATAGTGCATAATTATACATGTAGCTTCTTGGACCATACATATTACACATGATGCCAAAAACCATGTAGTGTACATCTTTGCATGTAGCTCCTTGCTTTATGTGTCACTCAAGTAGTGCTTGAAACCATATCACAAATTTTCTAAATTATCTAGCTCATGCATAGCCCTTTGCATTATGAACCATTTATACAACAACAAAGATCATTCCATAAAGCATTACCAATAACTATGTCTATGTGCTCTATACCAAACTTGCATTCATGCACATACTCATTGAATGTGATATAGAGCTTAGCACAAAATAATGTGCAACATGTTACAACATTAAGAAAAAATTGGTGCATATTTTGGGGTTGTTTCATGACACACCACTTGTTAACACAATGCACAACTAGAGTCCTAACCACAAAAGATGAAGATACATGCATAAAATACCAATTGATTGAAATTTAACAACAACCTCCATCTTCATGAACATGGAAATTATAAATGTGCATTTATAATAACTAGATAACAAGGCAGATTTTTGTTTCTCTCATCCATTTTTGTAGCCTCATGTTTGCTAAGGGTGCATCCCCATAAGTTAGTAGATTCCTTAGTCCTATGTTCAATTAAAAAAATGTGATTATATTGTGGGTTGTAAGATGTGAAAGCCGCATATGGACAAAATTGAGATGTTGCACACCCTAAAACAAGGAACGTAAGCGAATCTTTCCTGGCATAACAATCCAAATAGTATTAGGAGGGTGAGGTGATGTGTGTGAATGCCCAAGTATCATAATGGACGCGAAATAGTCGGGGTTGTCCATCAAATTTCGGTGAGAATGGAAAGGAGATATTTTTCTTTAGTCCACGAGAAATACGTTTCTACTAAAGCCAAAAACCAAGCTACTACTTTGAGAAAGTGGGGCAACCTTTCGTTCCATGTGGTTCCCATGTGACTCCAATTTAAGCAAAAGCACCCCACCAATGAAAGAGGCTTTTCTTAAAGAGAATTAATTTAGGTTAATTAAATAAATATTTTAAGCAATTATAATTAGTTTATATGATAGTTGAGAATGATAATTTGATATTTGTATTTTATGAGTTGAATAAGATGGATGATGTACTTAGTTTAAAAATAAGAGTGATTTCATAAATAGTGTGTTTTATTTTTATCAAAGTAAGACATTGAAAATGATTGAAGATGATTGAACTAGCAATTTTTGGATTTTATATGTATATTCTAAATACATATATTTTTAAATTCAAAAAGAGTTATGCAATTTTCAATAATTTATTTTTTATAAAATGAAAACTAAGTTAATTTACAATTTATTAATTTATAATGAAACTTTCAGATAATTTTCATGATTTGTGGGGTGGTTAAAGTTAATGTCTACCCCCTATAATGAAAGGGGACATATTTGGATGAATAAAGTTGATTCCCTCTATTTTGTTTTCGTTTAGCTGGAAATCTCCTACTATCTTTGCCGTGCTAATGAAAGGAACCTCACCCAAAGAATAGAAAGAATATATGTTATGCCGAGAAAGCGTTGAAACATAGTTTCATACATATTCTTAAAAAAGAAAAATTAAAAAATAAAATAAAAATCAATATCATTTCTGGTTCATACTCTTTATTTATTTCTGCACATAAAATGCCTTTATTTATCTTTATTTTTTATTTTTATCAACGTAAGACATTGAAAATACAAGAGTGATTTCATAAAGTGTGTTTTATTTTTATTTTTTATTTTTATCAAAGAAAGACATTGAAAATGATTGAAGATGATTGAACTAGAAATTTCTAGATTTTATATGTATATTCTAAATACATATATTTTTAAATTTAAAAAAAGTTATGCAATTTTCAATAACTTATTATTATAAAACAAAAAATAAGTTAATACAATTTATTAATAATTAAGTTAATAAGTATGTTAATACAATTTATTAATAATATACAATTTATTAATTTATAATGAAAATTTCAGATAATTTTCCATGATTTATGGGGCGGTTAAAGTTTATTTTTTAATCAAAAGGAAAGGTATGCCTATGTATATTAATATATAAATGGAGATTTACAAAGGGTCATTGTCAAAAGCCAAGTAAAATGGAAAATTGATAGACACTGTAATTAACAAACTTGCATGATAACTAGAGACCCATGATAGAACCCATACCAGAGAACATCCCTTACAAAAATCATGCATACAACCCATTGTAGTTGTGCTTGCTAAATTGCTAACTTAGACTTCGACTATATACAATTTAATAAGTTACAAGGGAATTTTAAAACCTCTTATAGAGCAAATGTACATTGTCAACAAATGGTACATAGCCTTAGAAAATGATAAAAAATAATCTACCATGTTGAAGTGTTGATTAACGGATGGAAGAACATTGTTGACGGGACATCGTGGGTTAGCCGTGACCTTGAGTCTTGTTTCCTCGATGCGCTGATGGGAGGTTGGAGGAATCTTGTTGATGAGACCTTGATGGTTCGACAGGACATTGTGAAATGTTGCCTCGATAGCTTGAAAATTTCACTTGGTCTTCATTGGAGGGAATCAACTTCATCGAAGGGACTCAATCCTAAGTCTCTTTGATGGCCCTATGTAGCATGTAAAGGAAACCAATCGGGGAGATAAAGCCATATCAGAGGGAAATAACCTCTAGTCTCCTCGATGGACCGATTCTAGAGATGGGACATCTTGTAGCAAAGGGACCAATGGAGAACACACTTCAACAAGCTGATAAACTTCATCGGAGGAACTTGCTTCTGTCAAAGGGAGAGGATGTGTTGTATCTTTGACATGGCAATGAGTGGCCTGGTAGCTACCGAAGTGCTGAAGAATGGGTGGAGGATTTTTGTTGATGAGACTTCGTGGGGTCACCATGACTTTGAGTCTTGTCTCCTCGATAAGCCAATGGGAGGCTGGAAGACTCTTGTCAATGAAACCCTGATGGTTCGACATGATATTGTGAAATGTCTCCTCAAAAACTCAAAACTACGTTGATTCACCTCGATAGACAAATGGGTTGTGGTGAGCATGTTGGTGACTCTCATCAGTGTGACTTGGCTTCATTGGTGAGACTCTATCCCGAGTCACTCCAATGACCCGATAACTGTGGTGATTCAAAACCCTGATAAAATTCATTGGAGGGACTTGCATCTGTTAGAGGGAGAGTATGTTGTCTAAAACAAACCACAACCTGCATTCTTACACTCATGAGCTTTAAAATGAATTTGCATTTCATGTCAAGGGCATAAAATGAATCTAAGTGTCTTCAAATAATAAGCAAGGCTTAAAATCAATCAGTGTCTTTCGTGTTTGGTGGTTTGCAAGTGTCCTAGAAAGTGTGTATGCTCTCCTCTCATTCCATTAGGTGATCTTGAGTGACCAAAAGCACCTCTATGGCCTTTGCATAATCACACCACATATTTGGATTTGGGCTTTAAAATGAACATCATGCGAGTGTAAGGAAAATGAATTGTGTGTGTTCCCTCCTTGTGCTTTATGTGATCTAGGTGGTCAAACTACAAATTTACTTCCTTTATTTTTTCTATCCTTAGAGGGCCTTCCACCCTGCTTCAAAAGGTTGGAAAGACCCAAGTGGTAATGGGCTAAATTCAAGCTCTTTCGAATTGCTATATAAATTTGTGGTTGCAAGGAAAGTTTACAATCAACGAGAAGTGGTATGTGATAGCTCTCCCTCAGTATCTTTATGATGCCAAAATCCCTTGTTCTAAGGGTTGGGAGACCTCTTGAGGGAGCTTATCATAGTATTCCCTGAACCAGATTCCCTTACTAGAAAATTTTGTGTAGAAAGACAAAATCCTTCTATTTGCTGATGTAGGAGGTCAGACCTCTGAAGTTGTCCCACATTTTCATGGTTCATTGTAGAGATGGAAAATTTATTGAGATCCTTGTGGTCTTAGGGAATTTAGAACTTGGTATGCTCGAGAAGTGAATGCCATGTAAGGGGGAGCCAGTGCTACCAAGTTCCTAGGCTATTTGCTTTGAATAGGTGCGACTGGAGAAATCCAAGTGGGAACCCAATGAATATTGTCTCTGCCAACCATATGATTTTTTCTTGTTGTCTATGTGTGTTTTATCTTGGAATCAAACATTTTCACATCCAAAACTAGACCAAAAAAAAGTGCTTGATACTGTATTCTATGTGTGCCAATTAAAAATCATCAAAATCAATCAAAATCTATTCAAACACTAGATCAAAAACATTAAAACCATCAAGATATTATTCTGTGAACCATAGCTGACAAACAAAGAACTATAATTGATCTTGTGAACCGCATTTGAACATTGAAAAACCACAATTGATATTTTGAACCACATTTGTAGAAAATAGAGCCACAACTGCTATATTGCACCACATTTGATAACTGGAAATCCACATATGATATTCTGAACTACAACTGTGTGACACATTTGTAGAAAACAAAGCCACAATTGTCTGATAAACAAAAACTCTCAAAATATTTGTCTAAAATATGATCAAATCATTTTCATAGTGACCTTTGATTGATAAACTAGAGACTTTCAAGATTTACCAGCTCATTCTAGCATTTCCATTTAGGGAAACATTATATTATAGGTTATCTTCCTCCATCCTTTGCGTTGCATAAATTAAACCTTGATCCTTAGGCTGCATTTAGACCTTTGGATTTTGAACATTGGAAGACTATTAAACTCTTGGAAAATCCTTTGGTTGCATATTCTATTTTTCATTGACCATTATCCTTCATATTATCAACCATTTTCACCTTTATCAAATTTGAGTCGTAAGCTTGTGTCCTAGCCTTGACTCAACCTTGTCATCCTCTTGATTATCCTCTTGGTCAATGACACTTGGAATTGCTACTTTGGGGTTCACATTAGCTTGATTACCATCCCTTGTTTAAAATTTTTAGCATTCCTTTGCATTAGCTTGACCTCATTTAGATCCATATTACATCCTTTTGATCATATTTTTTATCATCACCTTTCCAAACTTTCATCTCCAACCTAGATTGCACTTTGCACCTTCATCCCAAAAATACAAAAAAATAGTTCATTTTACCTTAGCCTTGGCATCATATCAATTAGTCAACCTTTCATATCCTTTTGCATCCATTAGTGTCATTATCCTTTCATCCTTATATTCAAAAAATCAAAAAACATAGTTTAGTTTCATTTATCACCTTGCATTATCCTCCCAAATTGCTAATCTCACATGGTTAAAACAAGGTCACAAGCCAAAAGAAAAGACATGGATTCTTTAAATGACACATTTTTTAGTCTAGACTATGACACCACCTTTGGAGAGGATGAAAATAAATCTACACCATAGAGAGATCAAACAAACACATTTGATAACCTAAGTTTGGATGAATTCAACAAGAAATTGACTCTTGAAGAAATCGAAAGAGCTTACCAAGACCCACGAGTTTTGAGCATGGTTGATCAACTTGTTGGAGCTAATCCTAACAGATTTTTCTATGCACTAGCTAAGAAAGGTGCCAAACTACCTCAAGGATTTGATGTAGCAACCATTGTAGAAGAAGAAAATACCCAAAATCCATTTGCCTTAGGGATGCCATCTTCACAACAAATGTCAACCATACCATTTGAAAAAACAACACACATGGAAACCACTACTACACATATCCCTGGAACTTCTACATTTGGAAACAAAGCAACATCTATAGTCACACAAGGGAAAACTTTCACAATTGGGAACTCATCAATTCCATGGGTAAGACCTTCACAAATCCACTTTTTCAAAACATAAGCCAAGGTTTCACATCACAAGGTCCTATACCCATGCTCCAAAACACAAATCAAGGTTCCTTACTCCAATTTCAAGGTGCACCTTCCTCAAGTCAACATCCACCAAATAAACCTTGATTGAAAGGTTCACATTGTATCATGAAGGATCCCAAATCAACACAATAATCAAGGATCCATCCCATCACTCCAAAACAATAATCAAGGATCTATCCCATCACTCCAAAAAAATAATCAAGGATCTATCCCATTAATCCAAAACAATAATCAAGGATCCATTCCATCATTTCAAAAATCTACTCAAGGAATTATCCTTTCACTTCAAAATACCAATCAAGGGCTTACATCTTCATCTCAAAATACTAATCAAGGGACCTTTCCTTCATGTCAAAAAATCAATCAAGGGCCTACACCCTCATGTCAAAACATTAACCAAGGACCCATATCTACATTTGAAATTAAGGACTTACACCTTCATTTCAAAATATCAACTAAGGACCTACACCTCCATTTCAAAATTCAAACCAAGGACCAAATGTTCAAAATCAAGGCACAGAGCAAGGGTCTACACCTCAATCCAAAAACACCATACCACCTGCAAACATGACCTTTGGAATGAACATAAATGCTAATTCCATCCCAAATCAAAATAGTACACATCAATATGGCAACCAAGGTCCCACGATAAATCCAATGTACGACTTTAATACCAATATCATGATCTCAAATCAAAACAATGCAACACCATCTCTTCTAGATACGTTAATACAACAAATGACCAACATACAATTGGGAACCAACAAAAAGACCTATTCTGTTGAGGAACTATTCCCCTTTCCATTTGACAAAAAATTGTACATGCCATCCTTTCCCCCTCATTTCACAACACCATCTTTTCCTAAGTATAAGGGGATGGGGGATCCAATAGAGCACATTTGAGAATTCAACACATAATGTATGGAAGTCTCATATGATCCTACCTATTTGATCAGACTATTCTCATAAAACCTCACAGGGCCAACTATAGATTAGTTTACACATCTTCCTCCAGGGATTAGAACATGGGGTGAACTAGCCAAAAAATTCATTAACCACTTTTCCTTCAATATTAAAAATGATGTCACCCTTGCAACATTGAGCACAACCAAACAAGAAGAAGGGGAATCACTTACCTTGTTTTACTAGAGATGGTGAGGCTTTGTTAGCAAATTCCCTTTTCACATTCTTGAAAAAAAATTGGTCACTATGTTTGTTGAAAATCTTGACAAAGAGATGATGAGTAACCTACAAATTCAATGTTACACAACTTTTAATGAAATCCTTGAGAAAGGTGTCCTTATTGAAAAATGTCTTATTGCAAGAGGACTAGTCAAGTTAAATAAATAAACTTCAAAGCTCGATAATGATAGAAAAAATATTGGTCCCGAAACAAGAATATCAAGAATGGTGGAGTTATTGATGCCAAAATGATAACCAAAGGTCCAATCATTCAACTTAGAGGTCCTTCCACATCAAATACATCCAATGTTCCAAACACCCAAACACAATGTAAAAAAAAAATGCTAAACATGGTCCAAAATAATCAACAATGTAGAGGTCCTCCCTGCACCAACATAACATACACCCCCTTGGGTAAACTTATCGAATCGGTCCTTAAGCAGATTTTGCAATCTCATGTCATCACATTACCATATATCAAGAATTGTGAACCATTATTAATCAAACCCGATTGGTGGAAAGAGGATGAATACTGTGAATACCACTGTGAGAAAGGACACAAAACAACTAGATGTTGGACACTCAAGAATATCATCCAAGACCTTATCGAGAATGAAACTGTATTAGTAGGAGATTCACAAGGAAAAACCAATGATGATCACACTATATTTAAAAATCCCTTACAAGACCATGATAAAGGAAAAGCCTCCACTTAAGGGAACAACAATAATGCTAATTATGCTACCGTCAAACATGATTACAACACTATCATCCTTAATGTGAGACCCTTTGATGATTGCATTTCCACTATTACCATAAACAAGCCAAGCTCAAAATTTTCTGTTACTACTCACAAAACCAAAATAAATATTCCATGACCATCTTCCAATTCACAGCCAAAAAGTCAATACAATCTCCTATACCAGCTAGGAGAGACACCCACAAAAATTTCCATTTTGGAGCTCCTCCACATATCACCACAACACAAAGCTATCCTTCATAAATAAATGCAAGAAGTATTCATACCCGCTAACCTAGATGTCAATGAATTTTAGGCCATGATTGGATATCTAGCTATTCCACACCATGTCACCTTCTCTGAGCATAACGACCCCTTACACCTAGAAGTTTGTGTTAATAAACACAAGATCAGATGAGTCCTAGTAGATGGTAGAGCTGGTCTGAACATTTACTCACTAAAATTGGTGAAAGAATTGAGATACTCTAAGAATTGTATTGACCCAACCAAGAAAATTATGTTTAAAGCTTATGACAATGTTGAGTGTTCATCCAAAGGTGTAATTTCACTTCCTATAAGAGTTGTCCCAATCATACAGGACACAATATTTCATGTATTGAATCTGGATTTTCATTACAATATTCTCCTTAGCTGTCCATGGATCCATGCCATGAGGGCTATTCCATCCACCTACCACCAGTGTCTCAAGTTCCCATACAATGGCACCGAAATCACTATTCCTGGTGACCCTGACCCTTTTCAATATTGTTCAAACCTAAAAGGAACCATTGAATATCAAGTTCCCATCAATTGAGAAGCTACCTAAATCACCAAATTCATTTGGAAAATCGCATCCTGTGCAACCAAAGGTCATCATCCGTAATCCCCTACAACCTTCACTAAATGGGGGGAGCTAGCCAAATAATCTTTGGATGAACACATTCTTACATGGTTGTATAAAGAAGAAGAGGTTATTGAATCTAAGAGGTTGCTAGTTGAACAATACCCATTTGAAGGGGTTCTAGATGATGAAACAACAAGGATATGATGGACGCAACGACATTGGCCTCAACATAAAAGGAATGTTGGAACCCTTACAACCTCCTAAGCTAGTAAAGTACCATGGGTTAGGGTTCGTACGAGTAAAATGACTATCCAAGGTATCAGGTTACCTTCGAGTGAGGTTGTCAATGCTTCAAATGATATTGAGACATCTGAGGATTCTTGGGACTTTGATGCCAATTCCAATGAAGATGAATGGGATTCCCTATCCTCTACTACTTTCATGCACCTTGAAAAATTGTTTGGAATACCTAATGAGCCTCCCCTTGAAAAAATATTCAGTCAAATTCTTACAATTAATTCCCCTCTAATCCTACCAAGTCCCCATCCAAAAGTTCCTTTGAAAAGAGAAGAATGGATCAAACACTTTTGGGAAACCATTGATGCTACCCCTTGGGACGATGATGACTCTAACTCCATCCTTACCCTATTTTCGTACACCATGACTCTTGACAATACTGATGATAGCTTACCCCTTGTCTACCCACAACTCATAGATTGGGATCAACAAGAACCACCAAATTTGGACTCCTTCGAGAACAACAATGCAATTGCTAAGTTCATGGGGCTTTGCGAAGGAATACCATGTGGGGATCATTTTTTCATAGAAATTAGTTATGCAACATACTTTGGTGAGGCCGTCCTATCCTATAGTCACAAAAGTGAAAATGAAGAAGGTAAAAATAAAGATAATAGGTCTTTAGGTGAAAATCGAAAGGTGCCTATTGACCGTGAAAAAGTAAAAATAAAGGATGTATCCAAAGGTGAAAAACTCTCTGAGGCACCTGAGGATGGAGGACTGGACTATCTCCCAATAGACCGAGAGAGATCACCATTGCTAATCGAGGAAACATAATATGTAAACATTGGTACACAAGACAACTCTAGAATCATACAGTTAGCAACATCTTTGACCATCAAGGAAAATCCTGAGTTTACAACATTCTTTTCAGAAAGATAAGTCAATTATGCATGGTCATATGCTGATATTCCTAGGTTGGATCCTGAACTTGTTCTGTAGATCACTTGCCATTGTTGCCGAATGCTAAGCCATATAAACAAAAGTTAAGGAAAATGCACCCATATATTGCACTCTTAGTCAAGGTGGAACTAAAGAATCTCTTGGACATTGGTTTCATCCACTCAATTGATTATGTAGATTGGATATCCAACCTTGTCCCTATCACAAAACCAAATGGGAAAATCAGAGTATGTATAGATTTTAGAGATCTTAACAAAGCTTGTCCTAAAGATGATTTTCCTTTGCCAGACATTGACATCATAGTAGACCTTACCACTGGTTATGAAATGTTATAATTGATGAACGGATTCTTGGGTTACAAATAGATGAGAATTTCTCCTAAAGATCAACCGAAGACAACCTTCACATGCACTTGGGGAACCTTCTATTGGAACGTCATGCCATTCAGACTTAAAAATGACGGAGCTACGTATCAGAGAGCTATGACCACCATTTTCCATGATTATATGCACATCTTTATGGATGATTATGTTGATGACCTCCTCTCAAAATATTTAGAATGAATTATACATTTGGCTATTTTGGATAATATTTTCACATGAATGGAAAAGTATAAAGTCAGGTTAAATCCAATGAAATTTGTTTTTGGGGTCCAATCAGGAAAAATCCTAGGATACATTGTCTCCCGTAGAGGAATAGAAGTTGATCCCACCAAAGTAAAAGCCATCTTAGAAATGCCACCACCAACCAACATCAATTAGCTAAGGAAATTATAGGGAAGATTACAATCAATCCGTAGGTTTATTTCTCAACTAGCTAACAAGATCCATCCATTTGAACACCTTTTATGCAAAGGAATTCCCTTCAACTGGATAGAGAAGTTCCAAGAAGCATTCGATCAAATCAAGAATCACCTATTAAACCCACCAATTCTTGTGCCTCTAATTGATGGAAGACATTTAATATTGTATGTGACAACAACATCAACACCAGGGGCATTGTTAGAACAAAATGATAAGGATGGCAAAGAATGAGCAATTTACTATATTAGTCTCACCCTAGTTGAATATGAGTTGAACTATAGCCCTATTGAGTGAGCATGTCTAGCAGTGGTATTTTCAACATAGAAATTGAGACACTACATGTTGAATCACAAGAAAAAATTGATTGCCAAACTTGATCCTTTGAAATATCTCCTCAACAAAGCAACTCTCACAGGAAGACTAGCTAAGTGGATTATGATCTTGAGTGAGTATGATATTGAGTATGTTGATTGAAAAGAAATAAAAGGACATGTGATAGCTGATCAAATCACAAATGCACCAGTGAAAGTGGATCATCCTTTGATATATGATTTCCTAGATGAATCAATCTTTGTCATAGAAACGTCGACAACATGGAAGTTGTATTTTGATGGATCTTACACAAGTCATGGTTCAGGAGCTGGAATTATATTCATTACACCTCAAGGAGATTCCATTCCCAAGTCATTTCGAATAGCCTTCCCATGCACAAACAACATAACAGAGTACAAAGCATTGTTAACAAGTCTCTGAATGGCAATAAAATGGAAAATCAAAGAGCTTCAGGCTTATGTGATTCCCAGTTGGTGATAAAGCAAGTTAATGATGATTATGACACCAAGGATGAGAAATTGATGCCCTATAAGCAAATGGTCGATAGTTTCAGACTATATTTTGATAAAATATACTTTGAGTAGATACCGAGAATCCATAACAAAGCAGTTGATGCAATGGCTACAATTGGATCTATCTTGGACATTCCTAATAATGCATCTCAATATGAGTTCTTGGTAGAACAACTATTGATCCCTATGTTCGATGTCCCTGAAATTGAAATCAAGTGTGAACTTGTTGGTCTTGAATCTCCTTGGGATAAAGACATCCATGCCTATTTGCACGACCAAATTATCCCTCTTGACTTGTCCTCTAACCAATGCAAGACCTTTATCTAACAAGCATCTAAATATGCCATCATTAGAGATACCCTTTATCATTGTAGCCTAGATAGTACCCTACTTCAATGTCTTGACTCAAATGAAGCACAAGTGGCTTTACAAGAGGTACATCACCGTATATGTGGAGCTCACTTTGCTAGTCAAACCTTAACCAAAAATCTCATGAGAATGGGATATTATTGGCCTACTATGGAATGTGATGCCTATCATTTTGTGAAGAAATGTCACTAGTGAGATTCATGGAGATCTTATACATGCACCAGCTTAGGAGCTACAACCGCTTACTTTTCCATGGCCATTTCCTCAATGGGGACTCGACCTCGTAGGAAAGATCCATCCCACCTCTACTAATGAACATAAGTTTATCCTTGTCGCTACTAAGTACTTCACAAAATGGATCGAAGCCATCCAATCGACTTACATTACTGGAAAGCAGATAGCCAAATTCATCTTGAATTACATCATTTGTCACTATGGTATCCCACAATCCATCATTACAGATAATGGCCGCTCTTTTAAAAACTAGGATGTTTGTGAGCTTTGTGAAAAATTTCACATCCAACACCATTTTGCTACCCCATATTACCCCCAGGGTAATGACCAAGCTGAGGCATCTAATAAGACTATTCTAAATTTTTTAAAGAAGACTGTTAATGACGCTGGTCGTGATTGAAACCTACAAATCAATCTTGCTTTATGGGATTACTGCACTAGTATTCACACCCCTACAAGAGCCACATCATATTCTCTTGTCTATAGATTCGAAGCAATACTTCCTATAGAGGTCGAGTTGCCATCCCTACGAGTCTCTATGCAAGGATTGATTGATCAAGAAGAATATCGTGTATCCTGTCTACATGAGCTAGAATTATTGGATGAAAAGAGATAGAATGCCTTGACACATTTGCAAGCATATCATAACTACCTTCGACACAACTAAAACAAGAAGGTTTGACCTAGAGACTTTGACATTGGAGATTTAGTCTTGAAAGAGAACCCAAAGAATCAGACGGATAGAGAAAAGCCCAAAAAATTTGAGCCTAATTGGCTACGTCTTTACATCATCATAACAACCTATGGATCTGATGCTTGCCAAATTTCTACTCTTGAAGGAGAACCATTGCCTGGTCTTATCAATAACATGCATCTCCACAAGTATTACACCTAAGTTCTCAAAGTATCCTCTTAAAAAATCAAAAAAATGAAAAAAATAAAAAAATACAAAAAAATAAAAAAATAGTCACCCTGATGAAAACCTAGCAAACAGGCATCCTGGTGACAACAAAAAAATCAAAAAATGAAAAAAAAAATAGTAAAGATAAATAATTCGTCCAAAAGTGAAAACCACTTCAGTGACACTTTGGATAAGTACCATGGTGAAAACCTAGCAAATATGTGCCATGTGTAGTCAGTCTATGCTCCTTCATCTACTATCACTCCATTTGGTCTTTCATCCTTTCCACTCTTCCATTTGCATGTAAAACTTGCCCATAACAAAGCTTCATCATCCTTTACATGGCCTGAGTACCACCAACATTTGGTATCCTGATCATCCTTTGCATTCATCTGCTACTTCCCCTCACACATAATAAAGTGGTCCTACACCTGATTGGGGGAAATTCCTTGACTCACAACTTTAGGGGAAATAACACATGGTATCAGTGTCATAAAACTATCAAAATATGAAAAATTAGAATGCTATTAAAATCCAAAAAAAAAAGATTAAAAAACCATCAAATTCCAAAATAAAATCATAAAACATCAAAATCTAAAAAAATCATATAAACATCAAAATCCAAAAAAAATCATAAAATCCTCAAAATCCAAAAACATCACAAAACTTCAAAACTTCCAAAAATAGATTCTGAGTTTGAGTCCAAGTCTGTGTTAGTCTATGTTAGAGTGGTCAAACTACATTGTCTTTGCACATTTTCTACGTAGGCAAGGCTCATCTTAAATAGGCCCCCAAGACATTAGGTCAGTCCTTCTAGGTTGTCCGAATAAAATCATGACTCAATATTTTGTCGAGTATGGAAAATCCAAGTTGTGTCAAACTACGAGGTCTCTATGTGTATAAAAAAGAAATGCCATCAATTGATGAGCCCCCGAGGCCACCTAGGTCAGTCCTTTAGGGTTTTTCGAGTTTGGTTGTGTTCTTGGTCTGCAAGAAATCTTCATTCAAACCAAAACATGAATTAACAGACAAACACAACCAACAAATCTTCCACCAATATTGAACTATTCAACTTATCACCAATCAATCAATCGATCATCGATCTTATATTGGAATGGGGCATTATGTCATTTTTCTCATTCGGTCTTATCACTTGTCTTTTATCAAGATGCGTCCTCCCTGAGATTAGACTTTGTCAATTTGGTCATTCACCTTAAGCAGGATGTGTCTTTCTTGCAGTTAGGTGTCTTGTTAACATTTTTCACTTGGTCAAATTTATCATATGTACCCCTTTCCTTAAATAGGATGTGTCCTTCCTGAAACAAGGCATTGTCACATCGATCAAACATCAAATCTATCAATCTTGTCAATCTTGTCAATTTAATCTTGCCTTAATCAAGATGTTCTTTCTTGAAATTAGGCATAGTCAATCAAATCAACTCGTCAACCTTTTTCAACCTATCACTAATCCTTGTCATCTTATCAATCAAACTCTGTCATCTTGGTCATCTTGATTAACCTAATCAATCATATCAAACAATCTTATCAAAACTATTGGCAAGCACTATCTCTCTGGCGAACACGTTGTTGGTTTGGATTTGTCTTCTCTTTTTGATTGGTTCTGGGTCATGTTACTAGTTACCTCGAGGATGTCCTATTAAAGGATTTAGAGGGAGGATGATGGATCATGGCCTCTTTTCATTGCTTGCTGTCTACGGTTTGTCTTGGAAATTTTTTTGGGATAATTGGGTCCTTTAATATGAGTTGGGGTATTCCTTGTCTTTTGACTACTTGTCTCTCGCAAATGGTCACCTTGCACACCTTGGTCTATGTCATACCATGGTGTTTGTGCTCTATTTGCAACAATTTTGACACCTGATGATGATAAATATAAAAGCATGAAAGTTGGTCCCTTATCAACTCCCATCTAACCTTCCATCCCCATCCATCTCCCCCTTTCCTTTTCCACACTAACATCCATCTTGTCCACCTCTTTCGTGTTAACATTTCTTTCATTTGCATCTTGACAGAGTCCTGTGACACAAAAATATCTTGCATACATGATTACATTAGGAAGCATCATATATAGTACTATCATATTATTTCACATTTATTTGTATGATAAAATACATACACATAAAAGTCATCCATATAGAGTTAGCATGTTATCATCATCTTGACATAATCACATTAGTCTTTTATAACATTATACATTCCATACACATTACATCACATTCATAATATTAGGTCATTTCATCACATTGCATTCCATACACATTACATCACAGTGCAGTTCATACACATTACATCACATTGCATTGCATTTCACATCACAGTGCATTCCATACACATTACATCACATTACATAATATGGCCTACCATATTGCATATCACATTTTGCATTCATATCAAGCATTTTTCAGCATGACATTTTGCATTATCATACAAAAATTTCATTGCATTAACATTAAATTGCATCTACTTATTACATTACATTTGTAACATTAGGTCATTCCTATTACATCCATCATCCATATATATCATAACAACATTACATCTCATAATCATAAGCATCTCATCAATACATGACATCCATAGCACCATAAAGGTAAATGCATACAACATCATATAGAATTAATACATCATTATAGGTTGCATGAACATCATAAAACATATATCATTATCCATAACACATACATAATAAAAGACTACATATCATATAAAGAACTGCACATCATATAATCGATGCCAAAAATGATATATATATCATTCAAAAAAAGTTTAGCAGTACAATGTCATAATGTATCTCCCAAGAAAGAGCTTGTAGGCTCGATGGATACAAAATACAAGTGTTAAAATACATGAGTCAAAATGGGTCTATCTAGTGCTGCCATGATCCCTAGAGCCCATGGTGTTGCTCTTACCCTAGCTAGTTCCACTCTGAGATTGCTTTCTATGAGAACAACCACTACTGACAACCTCTGAAGTGCTAGATGCTCGCCGCTTTGGTGGAACTGCCTCCTCATAGAGTTGCTTGTAATACTGCTCTCTGTGCCCAATCCTAGCAACCTCTCTAACCATATCCACTGTGGAGCCACTGTAGGTGGAAATAAAGTCTAGGATCCTTTGCTCTGCTTGCTATTCCCTAATAATGGTTGTGTCTCTCTTAGACTATAGGGTGTCTCTCTCTCCCTATAGACCATCCATCTCCCCCTGTAGAGCCTGAAGCTTGGCCTCTAATGCTTGCACTCTAGCCTACAGACTCACCAACTCCTGATCCATGTCTCTTGTACCGCCCCTGACAGGTACATCCTCGAATACCTCATCCCCATGTAGAATCCTCTTGCATAGGATCCACTCCTCATCACCATCTCCTCCTCCTTGGGCTGCTCCTCATACCCTTCCACCCCCACATCCATAACCGCCACATCTGCTAGCACATCGAGTTGCTCTACCTCGAGCCACTCTCCCCTTGCCTCCACATCTAGCATGGCATCCTCCTATCTGCCTTCCTCCTCTCCCTCCTCCTCCATAGTCTTCGTCACTGCCCCCTCCCACCATCTCCTCCATAATCACCTCGAACACCACCTCCTCTCCCTCCATCTCTTCTCCATATCTTCTCCCTCTCCCTCTGCCTCTCCTACCCCAAGGATCCCATCTTCATCAAACCACTGGAGCTAGTTGATCTGGATTGGTCAAAGGAATAGGCCTATGCAATTCCCACCATGCATTGTACCCTATCATAATTCCTGCATGTGCTAGACCCCCTCTCCATGCCCATGGAAATTCCTATAATCCATCTATGTCCTACTCAACTGTAGCTACTATAATCATTGGGCCCCATGGTGTCACCTCTCTGGATGACCGAGTGAACACTGCTGTACTCTGTGGCACTCCCTGTTGTTCTTTGAACCGTCTCATAACCTGGTCTGGCAAGTACACATCAATGATATGCTGTGACTACATAGTCCACCCAATAAGATATCTCTCCTTTCAACACCATTGTAGATGTTGATCCTCATCAGTCCACTGAGCACAATCCATCTAAGCCCTTCATATGAAGCTAGCCAAAGTATCCAATCCATTTC
>VDFB02080121.1:0-82424 GCA_007258455.2 Sequoia sempervirens
CGATGGGCTGCCTTACAAGCAAATGAACGACTTAGGGGAGAGGGGCCAGTAGTCATGCAGGCTAACTTTGTCAACATGTAGCGATTGACTAGAATATTGTAGAACCTTCATTTTTTTTTTTAAATGTGGACTGGCCTCTTATCAATCTATAACTAAGGTTTGGAGGTCTGACTCATTATGCAATTTGTCATATCAGCACATCTATTGAGAAGTGTTTAAAATTTGACTTTTTAAAGATTCGACCAAAACTTAATCATGGGACCTCTAGTAGTTGAACAAAAAGATGCCATTAGTTGCTTGTAAAATATCATATTTTTATTTAAAATAAAATTAATATGCAACTAAATGGACCAAATACCTATCGGTAACCATAAACCTTTGATATCTCTAGCTTTTATATTCAACACATATAGACCAATAGTTGAACACCAAAAAACTATTTGTTGTTATAAAAATAACACATAATTATTTAAAATACAACTTATATCAAACAAAAATGAACCAATAGTTGAACACTAAAACTTTTTGAAAATCCTTCACATTTAATGGGAAAATACATGATATTTATTATGCTCCATTTTATATTTGTGATAGGACAAACTATTAATATAAAATACTCTAATGCTTGTACATTGCTACCCCAACAGTTGTACACATAAGAACAATATTTTTTCACTATGATAACAATACTTGTTTAAATGAGTGTCTTATTTTATTAAATGAGCATTTTATTTTTTAAATGTCACACACATAGTAGATAGTTATGATATTTTATTTGAGACAAAAAAAATACTTTTTTTTTGGAATGACAAAAAAATACTTATTTCACTGCTTCATGAATGTATTTAAGTTTTTTTAATATAATGTATTCAAAGGTTCTCATGTGTTCAATTATGGGTCCACTTTCCATCAACATTTGGTTATTTTTTTATTTACATTTGAACTATTTATTTACAATATATAGTATAAATATGTGGTAAGACTGGGTATTATAATCATAATTGACTGCGCGACAATTGAACCCTCACTACTATGGCCCCTCTCCCCTACATGGTATTTATTGTGCTCACATTTTATATTTGTGATAGGACAAACTATTAATATAAAATAATCCAATGCTTGTACATTGCTACCCCAATAGTTGTACACATAAGAACAATATTTTTTCACTATGATAACAATACTTGTTTAAATGAGTGTCTTATTTTATTAAATGAGCATTTTATTTTTTAAATGTCATACACATAATAGATAGTTATGATATTTTATTTGAGACAAAAAAATACTTATTTCACTTCTTCACAAATGTATTTATGTTTTTTTAAGTGGCATCCAAAAAGATGTGTAAATTTTTTGAAGAGTAATTACAGTGGTGGAAGAGTAACAGAAAAATCAAATAAAAGACATTTGATGAAACAAAAAATCAAATCTTTTCAAATAAAAAAGATTTGATGAAACAAAAAAATTAAATTAAAGAGATTTGATGAAATAAAAAGAACAAATAAATAAATAAATAATAAAAATAATTTAAATATTTGCATAAATTAAAAGAACAAATAAATAAATAAATAATATTTTTTATCGCAAAGAAAAATCAAAGATTTGATCACAAAGATGAATCAATCAAAAAATAAAATTAGAGAATATAGCTCTCCGTGTATTTTATATATATTAATATTTAATATATTTATGTTAGTTTATATAACAAGCAGAAGTTTAATTATGGATTTACTTTCAATAAACATTATTTACAATATATAGTATAAATATGTAATAAGATTAAATATTATAATAACAATTGACTGGAAACTATTGAACCCTGCAGGACTACTGGCCCCTCTCCCCTAACTTATTTAGGTTACACTGTGGGAGTGCCATGATTTCTGAAACAAATAGATCGAAATTTCTAGAAGAAGATCCACCTTCAGCCATCGCTGTCTTAGCAGCCGCCTTCAATTCTTTCACCCTATTTCTCAGCTCTTTACCCTTGTCTTCGATCATCAGCAACCGCACAATTCTCTCCACGTCATCTCTGGTCACCAGCCAATTCTGCTCAATTCTCTGGGGCGCTTCCAGAGCTATCTGGATCTCATCCACCACAAACTTGGAGTTGAAATGTTGCTCTGCGAAAAGCGGCCAGGCGATGAGTGGAACTCACGTGGTGGTGGATTCCAGAATCGCATTCCAACCGCAGTGAGAAACAAAGCCACCGATGGCAGGGTGTGCCAGAATCCCCAGCTGCGGGGCCCACCCAATGGCAAAGAACCCCTGCTTATTTTCCACGATGCGACTGTGGAACCCCGCTGGCAGAAACTCTAACGCGGAGGTGAAGGAATTCCAAGCAGCGTCGTAAGGCGGGCGCAGAGCCCACACGAACTTCACCCCGCTCGCCTCCAAGCCGAGAGCGAGTTCCTCCATCTGCGCACTCGAGATGGATTTCTCGCTGCCAAAGGAAATATAAAGCACAGACGACTCCGCCTGCACGTCCAGCCATTGCATATACTTGTCTCCGTCCGTGCTCACCCCCAACTCCATCGCGGGTAGCAACGGTCCGATTGCTCTGAGCGTTCCATAGATCCTCTCACAATGCTGGATAACTCCCCGTCGAGCTCGTCAAAATTGGTTTACGATGGTCCTCCAGCTCTGCTTATTCCCGGGCCTGTTCCACAGCCAGAACTGATGTGTGCCGTTCTCTGTCGTGGCCTCGGGCAGCTCAGGCAAGAGCTGAAGGCGACTGAGCCTCACTTCCTTTGGCAACCCCGGCACCAAGTACCTCCCCGACGCCGTCCGCGTTAGGTTTCGTGGCAGAGTGTCCCACACGACCTCATGCACCGCCTCCGCGAACATGCCCGACGTCTCGAAATTCACTCTGGGTATGCCAAACTTTTGAGCTACAGCGGACGACCAACCCAGAAGAAAGTCTGCAATGATGCAGACAGGGGCGGGCAGGGGGCTTATTTCTCCGGCTAAAAAGCGCTCCAGAAAGCGTTCGAAGTGGGGCTGAAGCCTCTCGTCAGCGTCGAGCAAGGGGGGCAGCTGGTGCGGCTCTACTCTCTTGTCCAGCGTTAAGAGGTCCCGGGGAATCTCCATTTCAAGCAGGTGGATATCCAGTCCGGCCTCCGCTTTCTTGCGCAGTGAAGGCATCTGGTGAAAGGTGGTCACAAAACTGACGGTTAAGCCCCTGGCGACCAGTTTCTGAGCGAGCTCCATGAAAGGGATGAGATGACCTTGCCCCAACGACGACACCATCATCACATGCGCCCCCATCTCTTCTTCCTCTGCCTTCTTTCCTTCTCTCTTCGGCTTTATAGTCCATGGGGTTGTGCTGACGTCTGTATTGCCTCACCTCTCCCGCAACTACTTATTTTCACCTGGTCCTGTAATTTCGACCACGTGTTCGTTTTTACGACTATAGGATTAAAAAAAGATTTTTCTGTCTTGTCTTATTTGTTCCTATGACTAAGCTATAAAAGAGACTCTTTATCTTATGACGTGCACAAACTTCCAACGTCGAATTAATACCAATAAAGGAAATTATTTAACGTTTTTTATTTGATATTTTGTTGCACTGTTCACGTTGAATTATTACCAATAAAGGAAATTATTTAAGGTAATTTGTTCGACCTATGGAAATCCAAGGGAGAATTAAAAAAAAACCCACAAATTGTGAAACTAAATTATGGAATGATTTCTAAAACTAGCAATTGCACTTTAGGTGTGCAATGGGGTACGCCGAATAATTGTATGGCTGTATTTGAATTTATGTATTGTTGTATGGGGTATTGATGTATTGTTTTTCATGTGGAGAATTTTATATTAGATTTCTTCCAAACCTCTTCCTACAACAAAGCTCCCACAACAAAATCAAATTCAAGGGTGTCAATTGTGTTAAAGCTAATGGAAGTGACTAAATGATTCCATTACTCAAGCAATGAACATAATAACATTACCACCTTGTCTACATCTTTAATTTTTACATCCATACTAATTAATTGGCAAATAACTTTATTGAAAATATTTAAATGATCAACAATTTTGATACCTTCATTCACAAATTGTACAACTAGTTTGTCAAATATTTTGTCACATAAAGACTATTTTGTATCATAAGCCTATTGTTATATCCTCTCCAACAATATTGAAAAAAACATCATCTACTAAACACAATTGAATTGTGCTAAGAGCTTTTGTATATGGATCTTCCCAATCCTCATTAATCATGTTTGCCTACCAACATCTTGTGCAATCCTTGTTGCACCAACAAATCACACATCTTGGGCTTTCATAAATCGAAGTTATTCTTCTCATTGAACTTCTCCTCCTCGAACCTTGTATTTGAAACCTTGAGCTTCCTAACACATCGCTACAAAAAAACTATTCTAACACAATCACTACAAAAGTAATTTTTGATGTCACTTGTGGAAACATAAACTGACAAAATAAAAAAAATTGCAACACAAAACAATCGTGAAAAAATAAAATAAAAGAAAAAATAGAATAACATAAGAACATTCAACAATTACATGGATTCACATGGTAAAACCTTGACAATATGTCAAAAAAACATCCACAAGACAAAATATTGGTATTCTTATTGCATAGAAGAATAATAACAATATTCTCACAACTACTGTTGAGCAATCCAGACTGAGAGGAGGGGTAAATTAGTTATCCTAAAGCAATTTTCTTCACTTTAAATAATTCGAAGCCAACTTATATCAATCAAATAATTATCAAATAGATATGAACATGAACGCATACAACAACTCTATGCACAATGAACACCAAAATTTACATTGAAAATCAAAAAGGGAAAAACCACGAAGAATGTTAATTCTAAAATATAGAACATAGATTAAGGTGATTTTTACAAAGGCTCACTGCCAAAATGCTCACTGCAAGTAAAAATCACTATTGGTAGGCTCACTACCCAAATAATACAAAAACAATTGATTACAAAGTTCATTGACAAAAATGAACTAATGAAGTTGCATCTACATATGCATGAAGTCAATTCCCGTTAAGAGCACAAAATTTGTCTGCAGTAGATTTGATAAAGAATCTTCTGCATACCTTCCTTGTACAACCTCTACAATATAGATTACTTCTTCCTGAGACTTGCTTTCAGCTTCCTTCTCTGCACGTAGCATACTTTGCAAGCACACAAATGCTTTTATTTGGAGGCACTGATATTGGATATTATAGGTTGTTTGATAGGTGTGGAAAAAACAACATTAGCCTTTAAGGGAATACATAAAGCCCTAAAAAAGACAATAGACAAAAAAATAACATACTTTTTCATACTAATAAGGACACCATCTTTCTTTGACCTTGTAGCAAGTCCTCAAAAGTAGTAGACTGACAGGCTTTCAACACCCTTTGCCATATCTGCTCAATTGTGCATGCGTTGATAGGACTGAACTCGTAGGTGTTTCACTTGTATACTTTGGTTATGAAGATGGCATTGGTAGAACATTTTCTTTAGTATCATTTGAATGAAAAGGTCTCGGTGTGCCTTGGTTTGCAGTTGCAAAGTAGTTCTAGTTGAAGCATTAATTTGGATCAAAAAATATATGAAAAAATCCAATACCAACAAGGGAAAACAAATAATCGAGCATTGATTAAGAAATAATCTATAAAGTCAGACATACAAGCACATTTGTTTGATGTGTATGTGTACCCCTGCTAATGCTTGAAAAAATTAGAACTAATTTCAGTTCACAGTCCATTAGGGTAGTGACAAGAGTGACACTTGACAAAAACTCACTACCTTCTATCTTTTCGAAGATGTTCATACCCTAATTTAATTTTTCTAAATCCAACAGTGCAAAATGCCTCAAAGTTATTTCAAAGTAGAGATCCATGCAGTGTTTGTATGGTATAAACAATTTTGAATTCAATTGAATTCAAATTTCATTTTTAAAACTCAAAAATTATGCCATCTTCAATAATCGAAGTATGCAAGTGCGATCAACAACCTTTGCTAGCATCCTAAAAAATACAAGTGCAAAAATAGAAATCCAATGATAGAGGTCTGAAACACTTGTAAAAGCAAAATTGAAACAAAAAAACATGAACAAAAATTGAAGCAACATATAATGGAGAAAACCCATTTCAGTTGAGAAAATTTACAAGCAGAAGCATAAATATTGAGGACAACATTAGTTCTTTTGAGTATTAAAAATTGACATATAACAATATTGAAACATACTGAAGAAAGTCAAAATCTGAAATAAAATAGATACTTTGTATGAAGACACTTTGAACTTCATAATTCACAATTAACAAACAACACAATTACCAAGCAAAGAATATTCTCGGTGTTTATTTTCAGGGCATAAAATCAATACAATAAGAACACAAAGTCTGCTTATTTTATTGATGGCATTGAATTTTACTACTTACTGCATCCACATATATGATTCACTCTGACACTAAGTTTAGACATTCATATAAGGAATGAAATTTTCTATTCAATGTAACATGTTCACTGATTTGAGTATAGCAGCAATAAACATCAGAAATTTATAATTTCATTGTTAGATGTTTTCATTACAACAAAAATCCTTGAGTATATATTTGTTTGTGAGTGAGAGTGATGTGTAACCATCCCCAAAAAGTGCTCTGTTGGACTGTCGTCCCTGAAATGTGTCCTGCTATACCTTGCTGTCCTTGTCCCTGAAATGTCGCAGAACATAAATGAAAACATTACCAAGCACCAATTTAACTCTAACGTCAACATATAGGCTAAAAAATAGGATACCTATGTTTTCTAGATTGATGAAATAGGTGAACATAAACTACTGGTATGTCGGGTTAGGATTGAAGAAATATTAAATTAAAAAAAAATGAACTTGACTACAGGGGAGGCTATGGAGAAGAAGAGTAGTCACCTGACACTATATTTGCTGCATGCCTTGGCTTGAGAATAGGCAACACCCTCCCTCACATACACCCTCTGGCCCATTTAGTTAGTTCTTATATGTATATTTTGTCGCAAATTGCATTGATGATGTCCTTTAATTGCAAGCATTTTATTGCCATTTGATTCTCTTTTGGATTCTTCATAGTTTATGTTTCTTGCCCGTAACAGCTGGCCATTTATTGCATCTTTTGCAGCTATGGCCGCTAATGGATGACATTTTGATGCAAATCTTGTAACTCTAGCCATTACATTGTGTCTATTTGATGCCTTCTTTGCTTCTCCAACCATTAAAGTATGTTCATTATTTGTAAATTTTTCTTCTCCAGACATCAAAGGATGACTGTTCAGACAAGGCAACTTTCACTTCTTTAGCCATTAATAAATGACTATATTGTGCAATTAGAGGACGACTCTGTAAAGAAGAAAAATAGATTCTCGTAACTTGCCTGCAACTGAAGTTGTGTAATATCAACAATATAAGATTAAATAAATTCAATTTGCATACAAATCATAATGTCTTTATTTTGTATATTATGTACTAAATAATAACTGTAAATATCTGTGTCATTGTGCCTAATATCATCATATACCAGGCAGTGCATATGATATTAAATTATTAATAGATATACCAAATATCATCCTATAGCATATGCAAGTTATTACTTTAAGCATTAGTGCGATTCTGCAGATTTTGTTATCTATGTGGGAATTGCTTATAAATCTAAATATTTGCTTAATTAAAATTTTAAATGAATTGCGCCTAATACCATTATATGGCAAGCAGGGGTTATCCCTGTTCATACATTTTGCACCTAAAATATCATTGTAAGCGTAGTGGCAATCACTGTAAATAGAAACTGTGAGTAGTTCCATCATATAGGAGGATATTCATTATGACTGTAAATATCTGTGTATTTTGGAGCTAAGGTTTCTGTAGGAAGGCATTTCCAAAGTACTTCTAGATAAGTGTGTTTGTCAACTTTTTTAATTCAATTTTTCAAGTGAGATAAAGTAAAGTACATCATTCAAAACATCAGACTAAAAACAACAATTGCAGTGATTCAAAAGTATTGTGAAAATATTTGCGGTTCTGCCTAATAGCATTATATAGACGGGTAGCACATATGAGTATAATAAATATCTGTGAAAATGTCTCAAATGTATATGTTATGTGCCAAATTATTACTGTCAGAACCTGCGAAATTGCACTTACTATCATCACATAGGTGGTGGGGAGATAAAGTAAAGTACGTCATTCAAAACATCAGACTAAAAACAACAATTGCAGTGATTCAAAAGTATTGTGAAAATATTTGTGGTTCTGCCTAATAGCATTATATAGACGGGTAGCACATATGAGTATAAATATCTGTGAAAATGTCTCAAATGTATATGTTATGTGCCAAATTATTACTGTAAGAACCTGCAAAATTGCACTTACTATCATCACATAGGTGGTGGGATATTAAAAACTCTACCTTATACAATTTTACAGTGGATGCAATTTATCACTATAAGAATCCGTGTAATTCTACTTAATCTCATTGTATATTCGAGCAACACTTACGGTTGTAAATATCCATGAAATTGTGCCCTAATATCATGGCTGGCAGGACGGGGATTATTACCATAAATAAGTTATGTATTATCAAATTGTTTATATGGACAGTCATTATGACTGTAAACATCTGCATTTTGGATCTAAGTTTTGTGCAGTAAGAGATTTTCACAATACACTTGAAATGTTAGAACAAAACTAACAAATGCAATTATTCAAACATACCATGAAATATCTATATAGTTATGTCTATCATCCTTATATAGGCAGGGAGCACTTATGATTATAAATATCTCTGAGATTTTGCTTGATACATTATATGGTGAGCAATATCCTCGCTGCGAATAGATTTTGCACCTACTTTCAACAGATAGGTAGGCAGTCATTATGACTTTAAATACAAGGAAAAATACAATTTATGCATGCCCTAATCTTTGCAGTCAATGTGAGCATTTCTTTACGAGATTTTATTAAACAGTTCACATGGCCAAAGTCTACAACAGTCTAGAACAATCAACCAGAGGATTTACCACAAATTTCAAAACTAATGTATGGACATTGGACAACAAAAATACATTGGCAATGGGGGCTAAAACTAGCTTGCAAATTTACCTTGCAACACACCAGTAAATATCAACATGCCTCGACTGGAGAAAATTTAATCCTTGTCATGTAGTCCCCATTTCAAGAAATGCAACCACAGAGTATATAGAAAAGATACAAACACATATAACGAATGGAAAGCACCGAGTAGAACTTAACAGTCAGAACCCTTAAAATTTTATATTTCAAGTAAAGAGAACATGCGCCTCATTGAGAAACAACCACATAATGCAAAGACACAGTTAGAGCACTAGTTGGGACCCCTTCAAGGCAATAGTTATACAAAGGAAAACAAAGTAAGAAACATACTAAACAAAAGTAATGACAAATTGAACGTGATGTAAAGAGGGAAACAGAGTAAGAAACATACTTAATAAGAGTTGTTAATAAATTGTATTGGCACACTGTCTTCCTCATCTTTTATGTATAGTTTGCAGACATTCGAAATGGTTCCACATGACAAATTCTTTGATACATCAAAAAACTCCTTGAAATTATTACTTCTTAAAAATAGAGAGCTTGCAGTTTAAGATACTGAGAAATTATCATTTTTTTCCAATTATGATCTGAAAGCTAAAAATAGTCATTCAAATAAAGGAAAAAAATAACAAAGTCAATTAATATGACAGCTCAAAAATTAGCCTCAAAACGATAAAAGTAAACGATAATGATAAACCATTAAAAAAAAACCTAGCTTGAAGTCTTTCCCAAAATTTGAATCAACAATAAACCATTAATGATAAGAAACAATGAGAAAATCTCTAATTTTTCAATTCTGATTGTGTACGTGTGCGTGCTAAGCCTTATCTGTCTTTGCAGCTACTGTTGCAGCCTGTCCGCGTAGACAACCAGTTCTCCTAGCAGCAATGAGACCAACTTTTTGTCCTGTGGGAGCATCACGACACACGGTACTGGCATGCCCAATGTGTCGATGGTTACCACCACCATGAGGGTGCTCAACAGGGTCCATTGCCACACCACGAACCTTGGGCCAACAGTTTCTTTTGACCCTATATTTGTGATACGCATTTCCAGCTTTCAACATAGACTTTTCTGTCCTTCCACCACAAGCTGCCTATCCAAATCATGGCTCTGCAACTACTTGGCACAATCTTCTTAGCTACAGATGGAAGTATTACCCTGAAAGTGCCATTATCAGGGTTGTGATGGACAACGATGGCATAATTTCCAGAAGCCCTGGCAAAGGAGACATGATCGCCAACATGCTGCTCCACGTTGCAAACCACAGCACCCTTGGGAATATATCTCAAAGGCAATACATTCCCCACAGTCAAATTGGCCTTCTTACCATAGTAAATAAACTGGCCAGTATACATACCCTCGGCGGCGATGAACAGCTCCTTCTGCTGCCTGTAACAGAAGGGATGCCTGAAATTGACGCGACAAAGTGAGGCGCCGCACCCCGGGTCATGAACGACTTCTGTAACAATGCCCTTCACTACCCATTTCGCTCGTTGTAGTCCAAAATGCGAAAGCGCACAGGCCCTTTTTGTTATGTGTGTGGGATTTGAACACGGAACCAACTCCCTTCCTCTGCGCTCCGATCACACGACCCATTTTCGAGCTAGCTCCAGACGCTCTGATCACAAAATTTCGTTTTGCACAGGCCACGAGTGAACACCTCTTCCTCTCCAAACCCTCGTCCTTCCCACCCTACGCTGCCTGATAAGAATGGCATATTTGTTATTATTGCTATTTTCCCAGCCTGCCCTCCGTGTCTTAATGAATGCATGGCTGTAGAGATATTTGGGCGTATTCGTTAAAAGGTCGAGAGATATTTTTAAGGCGAGCCAAGTACTATTTAAGATATAGCCTAAACTGACGTAAATAATGACAAAAAAAAAATAATGAAAAACGATGGACGGACAGGGTGCGGGGAATCATCTCTGGGATGCCTTTAGTCATAGATGGAAATAATCAGCTTGGCCCATTTCATATTGGATACACCTTCGGTTGTAATAAAAAATGATAATTTATGTGATTTTTAGCCGAGAGGTGCCTATAATGGCATCTAACAATCTGTGTAAAGTTTTTAAAGTTGCATTTAAAATGAAGGTAGGTGGAAGTCATGTGCAACTAGAGTAGATTTGATGAAACAAAAAAAACAAATAAAAGAGATTTGATGAAACAAAAAGAATAAATAAATAATAAAAATAATACAAATACTTGCATAAACTAAAAGAACAAATAAATAAATAAATAATATTTTTGATAGCTCTTGGCGTATTTTATATATATTCGTATTTAATATATGTACACTAGTTTATTTCCATTTACATACATGAATGTTATTTACTATCATTTTAAGATGGGTTTATGGACAAGTCTACACTATGATGATTGTGTACATATAGTGGACATTTTTAGTTTTTAAATGCAAAACAAATGTTTTGTAGCACTTCATAATACTCATAAAATTCAAAATACTATAAAAATAATTAAAATTCTCACATCCATAAAATTATTGCTAAAAATTTATAAATTTAACTAATTATTAAATTGATTTATTAATGTTTACACAACCTTTCATAAATTGGTTTGAGAATGTAAAAAAAATGCACTAATTATACCAAACAAAATATTATTCTTTTTTTTCAAATCAAGATAGTCACAAATCAAGTATACAAGCATACTTAGATTCATAAAATCTATCACAACATTTTTTTTTTGCAATTATATTAAAAAGTTCTTGTATTTTCAAAGGTTGGGGAGGAGATAAGCATGTCACATTCTTTTGATTTAGGAGATGAATATTTATAGATAGTGGTTTTCTTCCAATGGGAAAAAATTGAAGACTAATGATTAGGATAATAATGTACATGCTATACATTCAACATTAATTTCACTATTATTTTACAAGACAACCAATCAAAGTGAAAAAATGGAAATCTTTGACAAAAAAAATATGATACAGATATAATTTTTTGACCCGAATGCAAAAATATTCCATAATATATTATTTTACATAATCAATAGTGACCTCATCATTATCCTCATTTCCATCTCCTTTCATTTTTATCGTTGTTTAACTCATTTTCCAAATTCAAAGGTTTTCATATCAAACAACTCAAATAAAAGCTCTAGATTATTCCCCCCAAAACCATTATAAAAATGCAATCATAGCAATTATATTAAATTGGTAAACTTACAAAGATTTAAAAAAAAACTAAGTATAATATTTGACCACTATACTTATATATTATTTTTAATTAATTGTAGTGTAAAATTTATATAAATTACATCACTTGAATATCAAATGTCAAATGATTCAGCACATCTTTTATTAGTATATTGATAAAATATTATATTTTACTAAAAAGATTTATCATTAAAATTTTAAAAGTTGAAAAAAACATAGTATTTCCATAGTATATAATAATAATTAGAAAGTAAATACATTCTATTTACATAATCCATGAAATTGTATATGAGAATTTTTATATTTAACAATGTAAGAATTCTTATTTTGTATCACACTCCATAATCTATTATCAAATTGACAAAACAACATAGTATGATCTACATAGATTTGTACAAAGTGTGCAATACAATATACAAGTACAATATCTTGTAGATATACTGTCAATTTTTAAAAGAATACAAAATACAATTTTTATACGTCTTTCATAAATATTATAAAAACTAGGAAAATTCAAAATAATGAAATAGCATGTATAATATTTTCTCACCTTGTTTTCTTTTATCTAAGTTTTTTTGGTCAAGCGGATGGAGGAATTGGGCTCAATATTACATACCTTTTTCTATCTAAAGCCACATATAACCTTGTGTATAGCTAATATATATAGGGGTGTATCAGAGACATATCTAATTCAAATTGTATTTGTGTTGATGTCAATTATTCACATACAAAGTATATGACATTGAAGATATTTGATAACTTGAATAGTTCTCCAATACTAGAGCATCCTCTAAACAAAAAGAAATGAATATCATAGCATTTTCCCATGAAAACAATGCTTGTTTCTAGGGGATTAAAGATTCCCTTTAACATCTTGTGACATAAGCTTTACCCACATTCTTAAAGTTTGTAAACATGAATCATGTTTGGATGCACAGTCATAATCATTATGGCATAACATATGCATGTATTTGCTGAAGTTATGTCACGTTAGTGCAGTAAGAAGGATTTGAACATGGACTCAGATTCAAATTATATTATTTGTTATATGTTCTAGGTTGTTCTTGAAATATTGACCTTTAATACCTATGTTTGATCTATTAAAATGAAAAGATTTTTCAATTATTATACATTTATACAAATTTATCTCCATTAAATTGTCCACCTATCTATTTCATATAGGATGCATCCCCACCATAGTAGGAATTTGTTGTACTCTTTGACAAAACAACTGATGGAATAGAACTCAATTTGTAAGAACTAGTAAATAATAGATTATAAGCAATAGAAGATGGCTTAAATGACAATAACAACTACTAATTTGTTCACATTCTCAACCAAACTAGAATCAACATGCAATAAGGATTACAACTTTCTATATCCCAACTACTATGTGAAAATCCATCCACACATTGAATTAGAAATGGAAAATGAAAAATTGTATCAATTGAATTGTTTTTTCAAGATAGAACAAAAAGTAGTGTAGACTCCACTTAAGAAATGAATCTGACCATGAGTTATGCAACACCCTTTATAAATTTGTTCCCTGCAATTCAAAACAGATTCACATGAAATTTGTAATGTTTAAAACTTGAATGAAATATCACAAAACAACTAAGACCATACAAACCATTGGAAAACAAAGAGAAATAGCATATGTAATCAGAGCCAGACACATGTTCATTTACATTTCCAAGGCAATGGTGCAACTGAACATGCGATTCCATTGCTTACTTGCTACTCCTTCTCCATCTTTATTGAATAGATGGTGAGATTGATTCAAATATTTAATGCTACGTTGACAAACTTATAACAATACAAAATTGATATATTAAAATAATAAAGGCTTATCCTCTAAAATCAAATCTCATCGACACATATCTTTCTCAGAAAATGTCCCCTCTCCTTACTTATCATGTCAATAACTTTAGTTGAGAGACAGAATTTGTAGGCATTTATGGAGTAATGAATGCGAGATTCCCGTGGCAAACTCTCTTCCACCAATGTCAAATAAATCTTTGATATTTTCTGATTCGGGTAACAAATTAGTTGGTACATCTCATTCAAGATGAGTTGGCTATGTGCTTTTGAGCTTCAGTAGCAAAAGAACAATGGAGAGCAACTTGGACAACATACTTGTTTTTCTGTATGCAGGACACAACACCAGTAGCTGCACCCTAACATTGCTGTTCAAATTCTTGGCTGAAAACCCCCATTGCTATGACTAAGTTTTGTCAGGTATTTTAACACTGGTTTTTGTTCTTAATTTATGAAATAAAAAAGAACAATGTTTTCAGGCCAGTAGGAGGAAATCTGAAACTATAGCCAATTTTAGTGAATGTTTGAGAACAAATTGTTATGCATTTCATCTTAAAATTGTAGGAGCTAAATATTGAGTTGTGTATGGACAGACATGAGCAGGTATTAATTGTGTTTTCATTGCAACTGAAAGGTGCCCTTTAGATTGTGTATATTGATAAAAGGAAGTGAAGATAAATTTACCCTAATTGCAAAATAAAGGCATCCAGTCTCTGGGTTCACTTAGTGACAGACAAATCCATAGCTGTAATAATTATATCAATCACGGGGTTTATTCCGCAGTGTGTTGGTTAAGTTGTGACATTGTTGATATTGTCACCAAGGTTTAAATCCTCTTTGGGCTGCTGTGATTGCTGATATAGTGTGCTTGCGGATTGCAACACAGGGTTACCATGCTCACGGGTCTGGTTGATTGTTGTGTGTTCACGCGGGGATGAGGTCCCCTATTTGTGGCCTCACTGATTCATAGATCTAGTCAAAAGCATGAATCCATTAAGAAAATAAAGAATAATAATTATATCAATCAATTATATGGCAAACTTACAAATAACCAGCCTTATTCAAGTCAATGCCTAATTAAGGAGGAATTTTTTTCTTTTTGATTATGCAGAGGAGTTTTGAGACTTGAGGCTAAAATGCAATCCCCTGTTTATAAGCTCCCTGAGTTTGAAATTTAGCCTTGGAGAAGGTCTTCAACAAGGAAGATACATTGGTTACCTCACCTAAAGTGATCTGAGTGACTTGGGGATGGCACCAGGTAGTCGGGGGAATTGCCCTATCCCTCCAAATGAGGAAATCCCAATAGTCTCAATTCTGTGAACTTGGCAAGAGAGCATTTGCAGGCCTAAGATGGATTCTCCAGCAATTAGGTGTAATAGGTAATGCTTGACCTTTCGGGAATTTTGCATATACCCTGCTTGAAGCTGATCTACAACTCAGTTTTGAAGTACTGCATGATAATAAGCATGGATTATCTCATCTTTCGATTGTTCACAGAAGTTGAATGCTATTCAAAGGATCAAGTTCCATGCTGAATGTTATGTTCTTTAAATGTTTTTTGTGATAAGAGATTAAATTGTTTGGTGGTTCATGTCAGGATTTTCCCTGTAGCAAAAAATAGTTTTAACCTCTATATTTCAAGTCATAAGGATTTCTTTCTTTTTGTTTCAGGCAGTTGCAGAGGAAGGCAAAGTAAGGTACAATGGCAAAGTGATTTTTTAGGCAATTGATCTGGTAAGCAAGTTGCTTTTCAAAACTTGTATATGAAACCTTTTTCATTGATGTAGCAAACCAGTATTGACATATTGTATGAATCAGTGACTGAGCATAGAAGTTCACTATTACTTTTGATGAATCTTACCATGAAATTCAATTTGACTTATATTCTTATATGCTGCAGGAGAATTATGCCCAGGCTCATAACAAGTATGAAGAAAAATTAGCCATATTTACTCTTGCAACGTGAGAATTAAGGGCACATCCTTATTCTCTTTGTTTCTTTAGCTGCTAACCATTAAAATATATGTAACTCCAATTCAAGTGTCAAGAAATAAAAATCATCCGTGTCATATGACCTTTTTTAATAGGCTTGTAGGATTTGAGATGTAGGTTTTAGATCTTAAGAGACAGGATTATAGATTTAGAAGCCTATTTCAGGTTACATTGGTTTGGGTGTACTATTTAAATATAGGATGTAGGGTTATGAAGCCTATTAAATGTTCCTTTGATTTAAATTTCTTGCAAGATTTAAGATGGAGATTTTATTGGTCTGTTTGAGGTAGGAATTCATAATTAGGAGCTTGTTGGAAATCATTTTTTATTTGGGTGTTCTGTTTTCTGTGCAGTTGGTGATTTGAATCACTTCATCTCTGCAACCATCAGTGGAGTTACATGTTGTCTGAGGTTCCCTGGGCAGTTGAACTCAGATTTGAGGAAGCTTGCTATGAATTTGATTCCTTTGCTCTATTTGCATTTCTTCATGGTATTATTCACTCTTGTGACCTCCAGAGATTCCCAACGGTGTAGAGCACTAGCTATTCCAGAGCTCACATAGTGGATGTGGGATTCCAAACCATGATGTGCGCTACAGATCCTAGACAGGGAAGGTACCTGACAGCCTTTGCCATGTTTAGAAGGAAGATGAGCACCAAGGAAGTGGATGAGCAAATAATCAAATTTATGCATTTATGAGAGCTCTGGATAAATGAGCACAAGATTTTGCACTGAGATTAGACACTATATGGGATATCATATGAAGTAGGTGTGGACACTGAAAATGTCTTGGTCTGCGAGCATCATTTTTCCTTCATCTTGGTCTTCTTATGACACAATTAAGTAATTTTAATTATTATCTTTGATTACATTCCTCTATTAATTAAACAATTTTACATATTTAATTAATTCATTTTTTGATCTTTATTCTCCTTTGATAATTAATTGCGTCGCTAACACTTTTTCCTTCAATAATTAAATAAATTATTATTTATTTAATTATTTGCTCTTCATTATTCTTATATATTCATTGATCATTTTCGTTCTTCTATATCCCTCTTACCACTTTTTCTCTATTAAATAATTAATTTGACTTAATTATTTGATTCCTCTTTCTTCACTTGCCTCTATATTTAATTTAAATAGTTGCATAATAACTTTTAAATTAAATATTCATTTTCCCTTTCTCCATAAATAAATAATCTAAAATGATTATTTATTCCTCCATATCTTTTACCAAATTTAAAATATGGTCGAAGATGGCTTCATTGAATTAAATAATTTATTTTATTCTTCTACTTTCTCTCCCAAATTAAATAATAATATAATTTAATTGTCAAGATTCCCTTCTTCAATTAAATTTTATTATTTAATGGCCCACATGCTCTACCAAATGCTCCACTATTTTCCCCCCGCTTTCTCATTTCAAATCTTGACCGTTGATTCTCTCTAGTCTTCTTTCAATCTTAACTGTCTATCCTTAGTCATCCCTAGCCCACCACTTTTTGGTGCATGAATCCTCCATCGTTGATCTTGGCATCTTTCTAGAAGATCGATATTGTTCGTCCGTTCGAAATCTTTTCTATAAAAGGTCTTCTCTTCCATTTTGTCTTGACAACCACATTTTTCCAAAGTTCTTGCTATCTTGTCATTGTCATTAGCACGTATTCAAGCATTTCAAAATCTTAGGGAAAAGCTTTGCAACTTGAGAAAGAATGGAGGAGTTCGCAAGGGAGATGAATCAACTATGACAGGGGAGTTTTTTTGTGCTTTTGTTCTTGTTTGCTCTCTTTTAATCATTTGTACTCTCTTGTTTAGATTTGAGATTTTGGCTTAGATCTTAGGTAGAATGGTTGCTACTTTGGTCTTAGCTATTTTACATTTCTAAATCTTACAGCAGGAATTATAGTTATGGTGGGAATAAAGTTATATCTCCTCATAGTTAATATTGAAATGGCATGTTTAATTGTTAGCTTATACTTATCCCAACTATCAATATCATGTATTTTGGTGCCTGTCTTCATATGTAGAATATTATTCATAGTTCCACAGAGTTTCCTAACAGGGGGACGCGGAGATGTGGGGACGAGTTTCAGGGATGGGGGGGACCAAGGGGCTAAGTTTGGGGACTACGAGGGGATAGTGGCAGGGCGGCAGCACTGAAATACATATAGTATTTGAAAAAATAGTTATGAAAAGATGTATAAGAATTACAAATGAAACTTTGGAAAACTAGTTTTAAGCATTTGAATTTTGAAGTGAACATTAACTTAACATCACTCATCTTCTTGCTCTTCATCTTACTCCTCCTCAACCCTCTTGCTCTGCATTCTCACTCTTTCACCTTACACTTGCAACTTTCACTCTCACTCTCACACTATTAGCTTCTTGTTGATTTGTTTTTTGTGAATTGAAATGAGGATAGGAGGCAGTTTTATAGAGTTTGTGGAGTTTGGGTAGGGCCCATAGGCCATTAGGGTATGGCCTTGGGCATAGAAAATTTTGATTTTTTTGAAAAAGATTTTTTTTGGGTCTTTTGGTCGCAGCAGATACATGGGCATCTTCAAGATGGTCCATAGACAATTAGAAGTCCCCTAGATGTCTTGAGGACACCTCGACGTCCTTAAAGTCCTAGTGACATCTTGGGGATGGTGGCGCTAATGATGGGATGGTGACATTGGTGGTGGGTTGGTGGCCTGGTGGGGGATGTCCCTCCAAAGTCTCCAAGATAGGGACGTCTAAGGAACACAAGGTTTTTTTTGGGGGGTCGGGGGAGGGGGAACGCATCCCCGTGGGATACTATTATTCTACATTTAGGAGTGACAATTGTTTGAATGCATGTTTAAACTAAGAGACTCTTGTAATTGAGAGTTGAATGAGATTTTACTGAAATTTACTTTAATACATTATGACAACTGCTTATGATCTTAGGAATTTGGTGAGTGTAGCAATTAATGTTTGGTATTAGAGACATCTTTTGAGCTTTGATGTTTTTGAATGTGTAGTCATTATTTTAGTATGAAGCCATTTTCTTAACTGTAACTAATTTAATTAGATGCCATTCACATGCATTTGTTATTGGAGATATAATGATTTGTGTTCAAATGCAAAGGAATGTATTTGACATATGAATTACTTATGTTTTTATTTCAAAACTTTTATCTACAATTGTGTCACAACTGAAATAGAAAACAAGGGTTTGAATGGAAATATTTAGAAGGCAATTGACTAAAGATCAATGTCACCGATAGGAAATTTGAAACAAACTTGAAGTGGTGGAAATAATTTTTCAATAAATTTTGAAGTTCATAATTATTATAGATTCTTGTAATGATGTCATACATCCCATTGGCTATTAATTGAATGGATCATTTACTCACGCAACCTTGAATTTTAGCACTATTTTCCATTTTAAGAGTATGCCAACATTTATTAATTTCAAATCCTTCCACCATCTAAAATATGTCTTTATTATCTCTTTAATTTGAGTTTATAAGTGAATCAAAGAATTTTCATCTTTATGGATAATTAGTTGGAATTGTCTTTTATGTGATAAGAGAATTCGATTTATTTCAGATTTTTTGACCTATATTTTGAAAATATGTGTATGAATGTGTGCATACATTTATAAAATTACCTAATTCAAATTTGGCACTAATAAAATATAGATATGTGTCATTCCACATATTTACAAATATACCTTGGATTCAATCTCATCAATGTCACATTCTACATTCTTACAAAATCACATTAGATTTTATCAATATGTCACATTCCACCTTTGATGATTAGATTATAATACAAATCACTAAAACTAAATAATAATGCATATACCTAAAGCAAATAATATTCATCTTTATGAATAATTATCTAGAATTGTATATTATGCATAAGGAAATAGATTTATTTCAGATTTTAAGACATTTTTTGAATATATGTGTATAAATATATGCACACTTATAAAGCCACTTGGTCTAGATTAGGCACCAATAAAATACAAACATGTCTCATTCCACATACTTAAAAAATTAATTTGGATTCAATCCCATCAATATGTCACATTCACCTCCTCCAATGACTAGATAATAATTGTATATTAACATTTTATACGATATACTTATATGATAGTTATGTATTATAATATGCATTGTGTTTATCTTTTGAATGTCTTGGTCAACCATTGTGTAACATGTGTTTGTATTGTACGAATGATATTGCAATTGTATATGCGTGTAACATAAAAAATAATTTATCGATTATTTGGAAATAACTTTAGTGTTATTATAAAATGCATTGGTTAATAAAAAAATAAAAAGACAGTTCTTGTGGTTGAGACTTACTATATACGTTTTTTTTGTCTTTTTAAATAATTATTAATATTAATAAATTATGATTCATTCAAAGTCATTTTAATATATTCATCAAAATCTCTTAAATTATTAAACGAGATTGTTATACATTAGTAAAACACCTAAAGGTGTTATTATATGTGGTGTAGGAGCACCTAAACACCTTTGTCAAAATTTGCTCATTTGATTGGTCATAGGGTGAGTCAAGGATCGCATAGGGGTATTTTGAGTTTAATTACTCTAAATAAGGTCTAAAAATATCATCCATTATGTAATTTTGGGGTTTGTAAGTCATTAGTGTCAATTTAGGGAAAAATTGCAAATAATGTAAAGTGCAAAACAAAAGTTGTTAAAAGGTTGTTTTAGGGGAATATAAAGAGTTTAGGATTTTAAAAGGCAGTTAGGAAGTTTTTTTGGTTATGTTTGGATGGAACAAGTTTATATAGCCTCTTGAAGGCTCGATCAATGTTGTTGAACAAATATTGAAGGATTCCAAATCAATAAACAACGCTTTTCTACTACAAATCTTTGATTTTTTGTATTTTGTTAACTCTGTACAAACCCGTACAAGCTTCAAATGCTCTGAGTATTGTTCTGCTATGTAATTACAAGTCTTATCTTTCATTTCACTAGTAGAATTTGGCAAATAAATGACTGTGACTAAAAATTTTAGTCGCGTGACTAACACTAGTAGTATTTGGAAAATAAATGACTAATTTGGTCATTTATAAGTGACTAATTTGGTCATCGGGTAAAATCACAACTAAATGACTAAATAAATGACTAATATTAGACAAATAAAAATGACTAAACAAATGACTAATATCAGACAAACAAAAATGACTAAATATATGGCTAAATTAATGAGTAAATAAATGACTATTACTCCTCTATTCTTTTTTCTATCAAATTTGATCATAATCCATAGAGCTCAAGCCCCCCTCATGGGACCCCTACCCAAACGGGCCATTTGGCCGCCTAGGTTGCTTGGTGCACCAAAAATACCTATTGTGGAAGGCATTGCCTCTCGGTGCAGTCTTAAGGCCTTCACATATTTTATAAAAAAAATTAACATTTACATTCTTCAACTTTTATTACTCATTATGTTAGGGAGCCCTAACTTCAACACATACTCTCTAACATATTAACATACATAATTTAAATAAACACATATATAATTAAAAAAGAAATTGACTAGGGATATATTACTACCATTGCCACTTAGTATTGGCTAGAAGTGCATTAAATTTGAAGCTTCTATGAATGAATCTGAAACACATTACATTTGTTATTTTAGAAGAGTTGCTTCTTGGAAATTCCAATTCATTTACCATTGCTTCAAACCATTTGCCACATATAAAGATATAGAATTGTATTATTCAACTACATATGCTATTAACACCACTCGTTTCATTTACATAGACTAAATTGAAACTATTAAATTATACCATAGACTAAAATCTAAAAATTATGACATTCAATCAATATTTTAAAAAATATACTATTCATAGAAATTATTTACATATACCAAAGTGAAACTATTAAATTATACCATAGACTAAAAACTAAAAATTATGACATTCCATCAATATTTAAAAAAAATATATTATTCATAGAAATTAACTAATAAAATTGTGTCCATATCAATGCAAGACAATTAAATGAATCTTTTGGGATGTTTTTCACAATATTTTCACTTTCCCCACCACTATTGGTTTCCCACTCCTCCAAACTCTTCCTCGTTGCTATTGACCTTTCACTTTTCCAATTTGATGAGCTGTAACCTGAAAAATAAGGTTTTGACGAGGGTCAGTTGGAGGAAGCTAAGGAGAAGCCTGGAGAACGTGTTGAGGACGAGTTTACTCAAAGAGACATACCACTTTTCGAGGTAAGCTTTTAGTAGGTAATTATTGTTTAAATTGTTGCATTTTAGACAAAATGTGGTTTATTTTCCCCATCTCCCGGTAAACACCATTGTCTGCATTGTCTTCAGGTGTTTGTTTGGTAGATGTGGTAAATTCCCTTTTTGATATAACCTTTGGCTTAGTGCTTGTACTATGGGCTCTAGGTTGTTAACTCTATCGTCAACTTCTCCACATACTTGCACCCAATGTCAGTTTTCTAGGGTTCACATGGGATGCCCCATTTTACAGAATTTTGACTCTTTATCATGAAAATCATGCTTTCTGCACTTCTAACTTGGATCCCCCCTTCACAGTCCATTTGATTTTAGTGGAACTCATTTTATTCAGGTTCAGGGGTTGTCTTTAATTTCAAAGACATATTTTGCTTTTGTCTATGATGTGAAGATAAAATGTTCTTTAGCCTGTCGTTTGATTTTTAACAACTGTGTTGCTTGAACCTTTGAGGTTCCAAATAACATAATAAAATGACCAAGATGATTTTTTTCCTTCTGAATATTACTGCATGTTTCAAGCTTACTTGTTAGGTAGATCCCTTTACTAGGTGTACACATGTGAGTTTCAGGTTTTTAATGTTTTGACCTATCGTGCCTTTGAGGGGATTCCTCTTGGGATTAGTGTAATCTCCAGGTTGTAGGAATTGATTGTTATCCAACAAGCAGTATGTATCACTTGTTAGGGACATTATGCATGCATATGGGATTTGAACTTGGGTGCCCCAATTAGTGTTGGTAAACAAAAGAGAAACATAAAGGTAATTTTTAGGTCTATACCATATTTCACAAAATTTCCCAAATATGGGGATCTTTTGTAAATTCTCTAATATGTTCATAACCAAACTTTCATTTAAATTTAAAAGTAAGATAAAATTATTTGCCAAAATAAACATGTATTCATATACATTCATTTTTAATCTTCAATGCCAACCTGTAATACATATATTTTGTACTTTTTTTTGAGTTGTAAATATCTTGCCACTATTATTTACTTGTAAAAAAAATCATCCTTTAAAAACTAAAATTTTCTATGCAGTCTGATTAGTTAGTTGTTGAGATATAATCTTGGACCCCCCTTGCAGGAATATATAAAAACTTTCTCACTCTATAAATAACAAGCTTCAAAATATTTAATATTTTCCTAGTAGATAATTTAATTATTCTACAATGATCTTAAAAGGTTCTAGTAGATTTTGTGCATCAACAAGACTATTATTGTTCTTAGGAAGGGTATTAGATTAATTGTTTCCAAGGGTTCAGGTTTTAGTTTTCATGTTACATAAACAATATTTTGTTCCTTTTCTAGTTGCTAATTTGATTTTGAGGGACTTCTATGGTAAAGATATTGGATTTAGATATATGGTTCTTTTTTTGCAGATTCTAAAAGAGAACAAAGACAAGCAACAAGCAGAATTCAATGAACGATTGAAGCACAGTAAGTTTCATAGATACAAATTGGAACTTTTTTTTTGCTTGACTATAAGACATTGTAGGATGATTGTTGAATGATGTTGACTGAAAATATCTTTAAAATTGGCAGCTTTCTTGTATATGATTTTACATATTGTGAAAGTTGTATGGAAGATATGTTTTCTTAGATAATCAACAAACTTTGTCACTAGACCATTTCTATGTTGGATAGATTAATAAAGTATAAACAATCAAGTTACCTTTTTCATGTGGAGTTTATCAAATGTTGTGCTTCTTTCTTCTTGAAATCATCCTTTCCTATTTATTGAATGTCATAGTGCATTCCAAAACTCAAAGTCATTATGTTGAAATATTTGATATAGAAGTTGCCTAAAAATGCATAAAAATGAAAGAACTAAGGATCCCCACAATTGATGGTTCATAAAGCACGATACTAGCTTAAGGTTTTGAAATAAGATAGCAATCTAAGTGGGCCTGATTGTAGGGGAGACTCCATAATTAAATGTGTTTGAGTTGGAATAGTAATGGGATGAGTGATCTCTTGGTATGTCTTGGTGCTTCATCCCTGTGAAGTTGTGAACATCAAATAGATGAAATAAGTGCCAAGGAGATGATTCAAATTCATGAGAGATGGGTTCTTCATTACAAGTTGTGAAAGGTGTCGTGAGACTTGACTACTCAAACATTAACACGGTTGAATCTTTAAAAATGGTATTACATAATGATGCACTGTAGAAACACAAAATGTGTTAAAGCATAGTTTAAAGAACTTGTGAGTACTCGCTAAGAAAATTGGATGGACAGTAATCGCTTGGAAAACTCATCGCTGATTTTTGGTTAAAACTTAAAACATGTAATTTTTTAGGAAAAAGTCAACCAAAGTCACTAAGACTCACAGGAAATCGTGTACTTGGCCAGATTTAGAGATCAAAAAATATTTAAGAAATTGCATTTTTCATTCATACTTGTCTAACAATACCATAGTAAAATTCCTATGTACTAAATTGAAAATCACAGCTATGCTTACCAAGTCTCCCCTTCTCTCTTCTCAGGTATTGTATTTTTGTAAAGAATCAACAGATAGACCATATAGAACTGGGTTTCGTAGCATGCAAATGTAAAGATAAGTGTATCCCAACCATGTGCATGCTTACCTTGCATTAAGAAATCCTTCATATGAAGCTTTGTATCAGCACTTCAGGCACTTCAATCCTATTCAAACCCAGTTATTTATAGTCCTTTTTAATCAATTTGTCAGAAACTTATGAATGGTTTTTCCCATCTTTCAAAAATGAATGATCTCTCCAATCTCATGGGATGAAATATCATAATACTAGTCCCAAGCTAAATCTTTCTTCTCAATTTTGGTCAATATGTCATTTGGAATGCCTTTAAATTGTCAAAGTGGAGTTTGAACACTCCACATGCGCTTTCCAACCATCTTGCAGAGGTTAAGTGCCTTCTCTGTTAACTAAGCCCATCCTCTTTTTAGGACAATCTCAAAAAGTTCTCTAAGGAGGCGACCTGCACTCTGCAACACATAACCAAAGAAAAAAAATGTATTTAGAACTACATAGTGTGCATCATCCAACAACTTTCATAACAAATTGTAAATTCCTTCTGTCTAGCAAAGGTGAATGAGTTGGAGAAGATAGGACTTAAGGATGGGTTGTATGATTAGAAAAGAAGCAAGAGGGTGGACATGCACAACATCCTCAAGGCTAAATTTATATTTTTGTGGACAACACAAAATTCTTAGGTCACCCACTTATAAAAGGGTAGAAAATGGTTATCATTTGCATTACAAAGGATACAAAATTCAAGTCACCCACTTATAAATTGATAAAATGGTTATGATTTGTGCTACACAGGTTTTGAATATAAATACATACCCGAGTCATGAGCACCATATTAGACGTGAGGGAGAGACCTTCAAGCTTAAGCTGTGAAATGTAAGCCTAGAGCAAAACATTGATCTTGGCACTTGGCTCCTCCAAACTCTCCTTCACTAGAATAGGAGCACAATCTAAGAGCTTTGCAAGTTACATCTTCTCTTCTTCTCTTATTGTCACATATTTAAACTCTTCACTAAATGAAAACAATCGGCATAGCTCAATATCACCCATTGTTGGCTTCAAGTGCTCATTATAAGTAGCCATTGTCCCATGAGTGATGTAGTAATAACTAGCTATCCGTCCTAGATCATTAACCAGGAAATATCCACTTTTCCAATCATATTTCACCAAATTACTTTTGTCCAAGATAGTTGCAGCTAAATGTATCTGTTAACATAAAGAGTTCAATTATCAAAAGCACTAAAAAGTACCATTAAAGTAAAATGCAAGGGTCATACTTGTATAACAATACTGTAGTAAAATTAAAACATGTTTGTTCCTATATCAAAAACAATACCATAGTAAAATTACTATGTACTAAATTGAAAATCACAGCTATGCTTACCAAGCCTGCCCTTCTCTCTTCTAAGGTATTGTCTTTATGTAAAGCATTAGCAAATAGACCATATAGAAATGGGTTTCGTAGCATGCGAATGTAAAGATAAGTGTATCCCAACCATGTGCATGCCTCCCTTGCATTTTGAACTATACCTAGGACAATTTCTGCATTAAATGATGTGCTAATTTTGAGATAAACTGGCTCTCAATTGGTACTTGTTGATTCATAAGGGACATATAATATTGCAGCTCACTATGACCTATTAATATTATTCCTTCTCCATTGGAATCATACTGTGGCCTTCCATATATTGATCTGCCAAAAAGGTCTCTATTTTTAGCATGGGAATCTCCAACATGGAGCATTTTTCAAAGGGATGTTGAGGTGTATGATCCTTATTGGGATAGAGGTGCAACAAGTCTATGTTAGGGTCCTTGTTTGGAAATGGACATTGTGGCTACTTGGCCCAATCTAGTGTATTGTAGCATATTAGTAGATCAAGCTACCAATCTCCTCAACCATCTATTGAAGGTGTCAATCTTGAGAGGAGCAAATTGTGACCATTGATGGAAAGTAGGAGGCTAGGTGCATATGATATGTCCACGTGGCATGAACTAGTGGATTTCAACGATGTTTTTAGTTTAGTGAATAAAACCACTCAACACTTTGGCCATCCACCAATCAACCGTAATCACTAATCTTTGGGGCAAGTTGATCTGCACTTTCAATGTTGATTGATGTTTAAGTAAAGCCTATAGATATCAAGCAATTTTATCAAATGGTTTTAGTGAAACCATGTGGTGTGATCTAATCAACTTTGGTGGATGTAGGCACTTTGATAAATCATACCATTCAACACTTTAGTAGTCTATTGATTTGCTGAAGTTGTTGATCTTCAAGGTGAATCAAAGGGTATATAGTCAAGTGCAAAAACATAAGTTTACGCGACATGTCTTGGTTGGCTTTTGAAGTCAAATATGTTCAAGTAATTTTGGGTTGAAGAGAAGATCTCCCTTGACCATTAATATTGACGTAAAATTGATCTAGACCATTAATTGAGTGGGGTTAGAGTGCATTATACAAGATGATCAATTAGCTTTTGCAGAACCATGTGGTGTCATTTGGTAGATTTTGGTAGATTGGTCCCCCTTCCACCTTGGTAGTTCAGCTATCCATTGATATCATTGATCATCAAAGCCAAAGCATCTCAATTGTTAATCTTGTCTTGTGTTTAAACAATTAAGGTGGTGGATCCAAGTAATGAATAGACAACATTTGAAGGACACTTGGCATAGTAAGATTAACTCTTATTGATCAAGGAGTTTTCTTGTAAGGGTATAGTTTCAGAGGAAAACCATGATTTGGATGCCAAGTTGCTGCTTGGGAAGATGGTAGTTGAGAGTTGATTTTTTCCCATAGTGTTCCTGGAAACTGAGGAGATTGACTCCATAAGTTATGGGTTGTATTCTAGCCATTTAATTGGCATTAGAAATCAACAAATTTAGGTCTCTCCAACCATTATGCATTTACATTTGGGGAAGATTTTTCCCTGTTCTACAGAAAATATGATCCAAAGGAATGTCTTGTAGTGCATGAGGTGTGGGCATCATGATAATCGATCCCTCCAAGTGTTGAATTTCTCCTTTGAGATGTAGTGTGGCAATTAGAACATACTTGAAGGTTCTTAACAACTCTAATAGTTTTTGATTAAGGAAAAAATAGGTTTTGAAGGGGACCCGAAACCCTTTAGCAACAAGCAAGAGATAGATTTAGCAAGTAAAGTACCCAAGAAAGAAGTCAAAACAAGACAAGAAGTTGTTGAAAGAGAACCATCCAAAAGGCAGCACCACAAAAGAACCTGCAAAAACCCAACAACAAACCCACCGTTAGGCCATATTCTTCAGGATCTTTGCCACCTCCTATTCTAGTTTGTTCATATTAAGCATTGATTTCTTGATTTCCTGAATGTTAACTTGGACCTTATCAACCTTTCTCTTAAGGTTTTCTCTAGTTCTTTTACACGGCCCACAATAACCTTCCTGACTGTGTACTTTATCCACCTCCTCTTCCACAACAGTCTTGTCTTGATAAGCATTCTCAAGACTGTCCACCATCATATTCATAGTGTTTTCCATGGATTTCAAAATCTTATGGCTAGTATTCATCACCACTTGGATAGACTCTTTTATGTTCTTGAGATTGTCCTCCATAGTCGAGATCTTATCATCCTAATTTCTCTTAAATTTCTCAAGGTCTTCAACAATTTTCTTGACGCAATCCACCATATACTTCTTTTCTTCCTCAGTCCACAAGTTTGTGGTCTTCACTTTGTCTCTAGCAGTGTTGTCAAGGAACTCAGGTCTTTCTGGTTTGCTGCTCATAGCCCTCTGTATCAACTTAATTTCCTTAATCTCAAAAAACACCCATCTCATCAGTCTAAAGAAATCCACAAACCCATTACGATCCATAGCCAAGATATACATAGGGAACTCACGTTCTTCTTTGAAGTAATGATCTTCAACCTTGAGGTCATCGAGATAGCAAGGTCTGTCCTCTCTATCAATGGCAGGGTAGCTAGAATACTTGAACGAAGAATTCATCTAAGAGTCCTCGCTATTAGGGATATCAATGGTTTTACCTTTCACCTTGGACTTAGCCTCATCAAAGCCGAGGACCAATACCTTACTATCGCCTTTAGGGGTCAAAAATCCATGTTTAGAGGGGGCACTAGCCTTGTTTCTTTTGTTACTCCCCTTCAAAGATTTAGAAGTCTCACCAACCTCATTCTCCAAATCATTATCCCATTCCTCCTTCTCAGTGTAGCTTGCACCCAATTCCTCTTTTTCAGAAATAGAGTGGGGAGAAAGGGACATTTTGGACAAAGTCGGTCGTGCTTTGAAATTTTCATAAATTAAAACCAGCAAACTCTCATGAAGAATAGGGTATCTAACAGGGTTCGTGCTATGATCATTGAGGCTAGCATTCAAAGAAGTGGCCAAAAAGAAGGGGATATAGACCCTAACCTAATGCCAAAAGTGATTCAGGAGCACAAAATGGTAGCCAAAGACCCTGGTGTATCTCCCATCCAAAGTAATATACTCCATGATCACTTCTAGCACCTTCTGCCAATCCTTATTATATTCCCAATATCATAGCTACTTTTGGAAGCCCTACACAACTTTTCTTCTTCCTTTTCCATCTTCGAGAATTTCTTTACCGCCATGTCTGAGAGTTTTCTATCCCTGTAAAATTTTAGACCCTCCATGGAAAGACTGGTCACCTCAGAGATGAGCTACTCATCAATGGTGATTTTCCTACCACATAGTTTAATTTTACCATTCTTCCATTCCTTAACGAAGAATCTGGTGACATCCGAGTCCCAACCATGAAGTTTTTAAATATAGGAAGTGAGCCCTCCCTTTTCCAACAAAAGCCACACTTTAGCATTGTTCCTCAGCCCCTCACATTTAGTAGGCTCAACACGATGATGATCTCCACCCATATTTGTAGAGTAACAAGCTTGATCAGAAAGTTCCCAAAATAGACTCTTCGCAAGACCCAAAAAGTGTGCGAGGCACAAAAAATCATAAATCCACGCCAGCCTACAAAGAGGAATAATTAAGCAGCAATTCCAGAGCTGCATGACAAGACCCTTCTCATACATAATCATTAATTGATAGGGGCATAAGATATCTTCTCGTGAATTTTGTCAAGCCTTAATCAGGCTGACATGTTCACCTCCAGAGTGTCACCATGTTGCCACATAATTTTCTCATTTGCCCGAACACCCTTATTAGCAAAAAAGTCTGCCACCGTGTTGATTTGCCGGTAAGCATGGGAAATATAGCAATTTTGAAAGGTTCTTATAATGTTTTTAGAAAGATTAATCCAACTTTCTATAGTCCACAATGGATTTTGAAGACCTTTAATACATTGAATTATATTATTAGAGTCCCCTTCAAGCCACACATTTTTTCAATTCAATTGACGAGCAAGATATAAAGCTTGGTATGCCCCTATGGCTTCAGCAAGATGGTTGGTCTGGGTGCCCAAGGGGAGCGCCACCACTAAAATAAAAAATCCATTCTCATCCCTTATCACTCCTCCACACCTAGCTAGCCCAAGATTACCCTTAGCTGCCCCATCAAAGTTAATTTTAACCCAACTAGGAGGAGGAAGACTCCATTGAATTCCATCCTTGACACCCCTAGTCAAATTGAGGGGAGAAGAGATATCCAATTTAATCTTCCAAGCCTCAGCAACTCTGAACTCATAATCTTGGTAGCTGACCCTAACTTTAGGCTTTGTTTTACCACTTAACCCATTTAAATTCTCTCCCACAGCTCTGTAAATTTTACAAAAAATAATTTCCTCCAAGAGACCAGAGTCTCTAAAGATCATGTTATTGTGTTCTTTCCAAATACCCCACACAAGGTGAGGAAATATGTACTCCTAGAGCAACTTTAGCACCTAATTGTTTGACAATGATTTCCACTGGTAGTAGAAGTACCAAATAGAACCAGTAAAGACCTAGCTAAGGTTCCAAAGCTCCAAGACCCTGCACCAGATGTTATAAGCAAAAGGACAGAGAAGAAACAGGTGTGAAACCATCTCAGCCTCTGCACAACAAAGATAACATCTATTAAGAAGAGAAATACCACGTTTACAAAGGTTGTCATTTGTCAAAATTTTATTCTAAAGAAGGATCCAAGCAAAAATGTTGAATTTAGGAGTAAGGTTATACACCCAGGCCTTCGCCCACAAAGGAGAAGGAGAATTAAGAAAAAAGAAGCCACCGCTGAAGAAACAGAGTAGGCCCCTTTAGAAGACAAATTCCAAACCATAGTATCCTCCTGGCCCTGCAGATTCAAAACCACAAAATTAAGGAGGGATTGCAGAGGAGCAAGGTCTGGGCTAATATAGGAAATACGAACCCACTGGTCATTTCTCCAATAGTCCCCCCAGAGTACCAAACTTGGATTTACACTCCTCCATATGAAGCTTGAAGACATTATGATCACACAACAACTCATTCCCAATCCAGTTGTCTTCCCAAAACAAAATCTTTCTACCATTTCCATTTTTTTAGAAAGCACCTTTAGCAACAAGATCCCTAGCCTTAATGACACTATTCCAAAGATTAGAGCCATGTGGGAGGTTCTAAGAGCTGAGAAAATCCTTGAGAGAGCTTACTTCACGCAGATATTTACTATGCCAAATAGCATTCCATTCAAGAACTTCAGCAAAGGTCCTCCAAACCTACTTCTCCAGAAAAGCTTTATTAAAGATAGTAATATTCCGCAAACCAAGACCTCCATACTTCTTGGGTTTACACACATTCCCCCAAGCAACCAACGGGATTATCTTTTTTTCCTCAACCCCTGACCATAGAAAGTGCTTCTGAATCTTCTCAATAATATTAGCAAATTTGGCAAGGATCTTGAATAGACTTAGAGCATAGACAGGCAGATTCTGGAGAGAAGACTAGCAACAAAACTTTACTAGCAAACTTCCTATTAAACCTATCCACTAGAGACAGCCAAAAAGAATCAGGGGGCTTAGATCCTAGAGAAAGACCCAGATAGGTGGAGGGGAGATTGTTAACAACACAGCCAAGAATGTCAGCTATCTTCTTTTGCCTAGGTTCAGGGATGTTGAAAAAAAACAATGAGCTCTTGGTCTTGTTTATTTTCTGCCCAGAGGCCTCTTCATAAAGTAAAAGAGTGCACTGCAAAGTTCTAGCTTCTCCAATAGTAGAACTTCCCATCAGAATATTGTCATCAACAAATTGTTGGTGAGAACAGACAAGATTGGTCGAAGACGGTCTTAATCCTTTTAGACTTCCATCCATCACCCTTTTCTAAAGAATCCTACCAAATATTTCCACCATCAAAGTAAAAAGGATAGGGGAGAAAGGATCCCCTTGTCTCACCCCCCTAGAAACCTTAAAAAAATGAGAGGGAGAACCATTAATAATAACAACAGTGCTGGTGGTAGAAATCATTTCCCAAATCAATAGAAGGAATCTCTCCGAGAAACCAAAAGCTCTCAGAATCTTCAACAAGAACCCCCAATTCACCCAATCATAGGCCTTGGACATGTCTAGTTTTAACAGAAAACCTTGACTCTTAGAAGCCTCTAACGAATGGATATTCTCATGGACAGTGATGATAGAATCCAAAATCTGTATGTCCGGGACAAATCCATTATGCTAAGGAGAAATCAAGAGCGGTAGCACATTAAGCAGTCTTGTAGTAACCACTTTTGAGATTATCTTATAGAAAGAGTTGCATAAGCTGATAGGACAAAAGGAGTCAAGGCCATCAGCACTAGGGAACTTAGGGACGAGGATAATAAAGGTAGAGTTAAGCTCCTTCAACAATTTTCTCGATCCAAAGAATTCCTTGACTGCATTAGCCACTTCCTCAACCACAATCTCCCAAAATACTTGAAAAACGAACATCAAAAATTCATCTGGGCCAGGGCCTTATTTCCTTCAAAAGAGAAAGCAACCCTTCTTATTTCTTCCAAAGATGGAATAGTAGTCAAAGATCTATTTTGGTTCTCATTCAATATGCCAAGGATAGCATCAATGAGAATTTTTTCAGCATTCATATCCAGCCTCTCCTCAGTAGTCAAAAGACTAGAAAAAAATTGATTAGCCTCATGCCTAATCTCATCCTCCTTATCAATTTTGGTACCATTCTTCATAATGTGAGTAATCCTGTTTGACGCCCTATGCTTTAGAGTAGTCATGTGGAATAACCTAGTGTTCTTGTCACTAGAAGAGAGCCACACCGATCTAGATCTTTGTTTCCAAAATTATTCTTCTTTGGATATAATATCATGGTAATTAGTAAGAATTTTGTTTTCTCTAGAAAGGAAGCCAGCTACATAACATTCCTTCTAAATTTTGTCCTGGATCTCCTTCAACTCCAGCTGAATAGTAGACTTCATATAAAAAATATCCCCAAAAACTTCTTTGTTCCACAACCTAACATTAGCTTTGACCTCACTTAATTTTTTGGCCACCTGAAACATAGCAGTCCCATATACCTTAATATTCCACCACTCCTCTATGCATTTAAAGATTTTAGGATGAGACAATCACATTCTTTCAAACCTAAAAGGAGCATTCCTCTTAGCTAAAACAAGATTTGCCACAAAATTGATGGGGAAATGATTTGATCCAATCCTAGAGAGAGCCATTAAGGAACAAAAATAATTCATCATCTATTTATTCGAGATAAGAGCCCTATCCAGTCTTACTTGAATGAGATCATTGCAAACCCATCTATTAGACCAAGTATAGGTTGCTCCCTTAAGATCTAGATCATGTAAACCTTGGGAGTTAATAAAATCCATCAAATCTAATTTACTATCCAACTGAATCTGAGAACCACCGAACTTTTCTGACACAAGGCAGCAGGGTATTGAAGTCTCCCATAATCACCCAGTTCACATTAGGAAAGCTCCGCTTAAAGGATTCGAGACTTCTCCAAAAATTCCTTCTCATCATTTTGTTGTTGGGAGCATAGATATTAGACAATATCCAAACAAATTCATCTCTAATATGCCTAAACCTAGTTGCCACATGATTGGCATCTTCCCAAACTGGAGTACCAGAAATATGATCTTGATTCCAAAAGGTTACTAAACCCCCTGAGGCCCCATCCGAACTCCTACCTTGAACACCAAAATTGTTAAAGATCTTTATCCTTTCCACTTTATCCTTAGGCATCTTGGATTCTTGGACAGTTAAAATATCAGGCTTATGTTCCCTAGCAAGATTTCGTAAAATATCTTGTTTATGGGAACTATTAAGCCCTCGAATATTTTATGAAATAATCTTCATTACTTAGCTGGAGTATTACTTCGATAGATCTCCATGATGGTTCTTTGAACCCCATCAGCAATATTTTGAAGGCATTCCTGTTCTCTATGCCATTTTGTAGATTTCCTTCCTAAAATTCGTTGGTTACCACAGTCCACTTTTGTCCTATTTCTCTAATAGTTGTACCAGGGGCCATGTTTAACAAACCAAATGCAATTGCTAAATTTTCACTATGGTGGTAGATAAATGATTCTTTATACCTTGTTGCCTTCATTTTCCAAGCCAATTTTTCCTACTTTGCATAGTTATACCATGTTTGTGGATGTGATCTATCTCCTACACAAAAAACATGTTCTAGCATTGATTGTTCTTGGCTTCCCTGGCTCTCATTCTATCTCTCACTTATTTGCATGACTGTTTCTAACACATTTGCTTGACTCAATCACTATGATGACATTCCCATGCATGAAATACTGTCAATGAGACTAAAAATACTTATAGATCTATTTCATGTGTCTTTAACATTTGAAAACTTAGAGTGACTATCTTAGCATCAAACCATTCATGACCAAACTTTCACTATCCAAGTTGAGATTTTAGATCAAGTAATACTTGAAAATGAATCTTAGACAACTTAAATAATGAATGAAGTCTGATCTTAGACAACTTTAATTGGGGTTGTGAAGTCTAATCTTAATAACTATATTAGTATTTCTTTTAAATGTTATTTATCTAGTGGTTTACATAGCTTGTCTATATTTATAAGTCAGACAACTTGTAAAATGTATAATTGTTGGCATGGGAATGAAATTGGATTGTTGTTGACGTTTGTTATTTTCATGGACAAGTATTGAAGCACTTTCATGGGCGATAAAGCTTGTTTGGATAGGACTTGGAGACTTTTGAAAAGGTGGGAAAGGAATTCAGAGTTTGTTACAACATATTTGAAGTCAGTGAGTCCCTTTGCGATGAATTCAGAGGTAATTTGAAACCCTCATTGCCGAAAATAAGCTAATAGGAAACACAAGCATATTCCATTCTCAGTAGGTAAACTTCAAATGAATGTAAGATAGATCTCAGAACAATGACTCATTATATCCTCTTCTTTCTTTTATGGTCTCTACTAAAAGTGACTACTATATATCAAAGAACAAATGAAGTAGATGAGGGAGACTATCAACAATCAAATGACACATCTATCAAGGATAATGGGTGAAGCACAAGAAACAACAAAAACTATTCAAATCCTTAGTAGTCTAGCTGAGGCATAGGTTGCAATAATTCAAATTTAGATTCACATCTCCACACTACAATAGGAAAAAGTGCAGTGGGTAAAGTCATTAAATCACATCAAAGAAACATACAAGAATCTCCTTCCCAATTGAGCATCATATATTGAGGAAATGACATTGTTTTAAAAGGGGGGATGATGTTAGTAGGTCAAGGGCAGAAGCAAATCTTATTGCAGACTACCACAAACTATCCGCGAAGAAAGAAGAAGACATTAGATGCAATTAGGAGTCACGTCCCTTAATGGTAAAGTACATATATATAATGTAAATCATATGCAAAGAATACAAAGAGATGTAGGAGAGACAATGTAAGAGTAGAGACTAAGACCTAGCTTTTTGTATACAATTATAATATAATATAAAGAGATATAAGGGTTTACACATGTGTGTATAATAGATGAATTAATGGTTCTTTTGTTGTTAACATAGTAGGTGTTATCTGTTCCTCTTAGTAGCTTACCACAAATTCTTCTAGATTCTACTTTTTCCTACTTTAAACCTATCATCACTCTAAACATTTATAAAATTCCCTTTTGAGCTCTCCCTGCATCTTCAAACCCTCATCTCATTGGTATCAATTTATAAATCTCATCATGCATAATTTTGTAATGACAATAATTAACAATTACAAATTACAATACTGTATCAATTATGATTTTATTTTTACATGTAAAAAAATTATTCTCTTCTTTCCAACATCAATCTACAATCCTCATTCTATGTTTTTCAAGTGTCATGCATATTTGTCATTTATAACACAAATATAATTGTATCTTTTTTAACTTCTTCATAGATAAATTATAATAGCTCATTTCTAAGTAAAACCAAATAGAGTGAAATCCAATTACATTAAAAAGTATTTGTGAACTTACAAATCTATCAGCCATCTCATTAAGCAAAGGCATGTGAAGCAACATTAAAAATATATAACCATAAATGAGACAAAATCTACATATTTAATATGGGATGTGTACTTTAATTTCAAACAATCAAACTGACATAGGCAAAAGATAATACAACTAATCCAAACAAAATAAATGTACAAAATGACTAGTAGGGAAGATTGTGAGACCTCTCCCATTTCATTTTTTTTTTTTTGTCAATTCTCCACCTCCTTCTCCAACTTCTCATTTCATATGCATGCATATTACCTGAAAATAATTCAATGAAATGTCCATCTTATCAAAAAATAGGTCTTTGAGAAATATCTCAACAGTGTATATAAACAATCACCAACATCATGGTCTAGCTTGTCAAATAAAAAGTAAAAAATAGAAAACAAATAAAACCTTTTCTAAATTGAAAATAAAACCTTGTCCCTTCATGTAGTGCAAGATTAATTTTCAGATTGCTTCATTTAGCATTGTTATCATATTTTCACCTATGGCTTAATCAAGTAGAGCCCGTTGATATTTAAAAGAAAATGGTACATTTTACTATTCCCCTTACATTGCATTCACGTATATAAATAAAATAACTTGAGAGATTATAGAAACACAAATCATCGCATTTATACAGATGCATGAGACATAAGAAGATTTTGCAAATTTTTTCTGAAAAGTTATTTTATTGAATAGTAATATTCATTTAACTCACACAAGCTGCGAGTTTAACTTTTTCCTTATTCAATACAAATCAAGATGAACATATACATGAATAAGTAAACAAAGAAAAGAAAAAGTGCATGTAGGGAGGGTAACCGATCATTGCCTAAGAATGACTAGTTATGTCATGTCTTCTTGTCTGACTAATGCCTGAGTTGATTTGTCCTTCCTGGCTCCTTGGTACTCTTGTTTCCTACATTAAATCAAAGCAATGTGTTAGAGCAATTCTCTAAACACTGAAAGGTTACACACCGTACATGTTCATTTACCTATGCATGTATAAATTGGTCCTAAATTACATTACATAAACATTTATATCCTGAATATCTCAGAGAAAACATTGAAGCCATCGAAATAGCACATCAAAATAAACATTTTTTTTCTAGCTTGTTTGCTTCATGTGCAGCTACAGGTTTAATTATGTCTTTATTTTGTATCAGATTCGAAATGAGTGGGAAAAAATGTGGCTCCCACGAGGGTTGAACCCATCTCATATCAATAAAGTTTCTAATATTCATAAACATCAAGGGACAGTCCATCTTTATTATCCTCAATGAAATCACATTTTGACAATGTCTATAGGCATCAAGTAATGAAAAGTAGCCATCAATGATTATGCATAAAATGTTTGTTCCAATCTATACATGGTTGAAGGTGACCTTCATATAATCAGTGATGCTCAATGAGGATAACATATGTATTTGTTTATCTTTCACTGTAAAGGAACACAACCAAATACAAGAACAGTGCCATAGCAGCCATAGGCTCATAACATATGCATAAAGTCATGAAAATCAAGCTAACAATCCAATGATAATGATAGTATATATTCCAAAGGTAGAGATATTCAAAATCACAGAGCCTAACAATCCATGAGGGAATTTGTCAAGAACAGGGTATAGGGAGTGTATTTTTCTCTACATATAGGACTTGGACAGAATAAGGCATGATCATATTATTAGTGTGAAGTTGCATATGGAAAGAGTGAGAAATTTGTTGCTTCAGGTACAAATCAAAGATCAATCATAGTGTTGAATGAAAAATAAATAAAGAATTGCAAATTGCATGAGCATCAGAAGGACAAGGGTTACTTACAACAGTCTTAGCATAAGATAGGCATACATCAAAATGATTAATGTAACAATGTTGAAGATTTACATGAGCAAGGGGGAGAACACTATCCCCATAAGTCATTATAAAGAAGCAACTCCTAAGATGTCACAATAATGGTGAGTTGGGCATGACATTTGTTGAGTTGATGGTGATTGTATCAAGGAGGATTAGAAGTAGTCTTCATTGTTAAGCTGTCTCATGGGCTAGAATGTGTATCATGTACAAAACACTATGCATTATCAAGGGTTGCAACAATAGATACCCTGGTGGATATATATGCAAAATGTGTAATCATAGAAAAAGGCATGTGAACTATTTATCAAAATGCCTAAAAGAGATGTAATCTCATGGAATGCCATGATTGCAGGATATGCACAAAATGGATTTTCTAAAGATGCTCTCAAAAATACTTAAATTAATGAAGCACTTTAGAACATATCCTGACATTTTTAAGCCTTACTTGTGTCTTATTTGCATACAGTAACAAGTGTAATCAACGGTTTTCATAAGTTTCATAAAGACAATAGTATGCTACAGGAAAGAAATGATAGAAATATAAAAGGCTAACAATGAGAATATAACACTGGCCAAAATAGTTGCTTGCAGGGTGAAGAAGCTAGAATTCCCACATGGAACAAGATCCTCATATTATCCATAGTAGCGTTCATGCACAAAGCAACAAAAATTCAATAAAGGAAAATGAGGTTGCAGTCTGTTCAAAGATATTCATGTATTTTTAAATCAACAGGAAAGAGATGGAGCAGTAGCATGTTTGAAGTGAATTTATTCTATGCTTTACATAGGAATACATAGCCATTGCATAGAAATACAAAAATTTCATTGAGTATACAGAAATTTTGAGAAAACAAAACTCGAGCAAGCATTTTTCCTGCAGAAAATAAAAGGAGGATGCAAAATCTTGCTTATAGAAAGCTAATCCAAGCCTATACCTATTTTTTTGCATAAGGGTCTATTTTAAAAAGCCTCTGAAATCTAAGAAATCCACCATTGAGTTCATCATAGTCAAGCTCCATAAAACATTTTGATGGCGGCTTTGTTTTCTTTGATTTGTTTAGGGTTGAAACCCTATTTTTCATGTGGCCGATAGGAAACTTGGCTTTTTCCCATGTTTTTATGATATGTATTGCACTTTAATACTCTTGTGGGTTAAGACTTCCTAAAGTCTTCCTCCTAGTGTTGCTCAATCATATGCCTTGAGATCATGAGTATAATGGTCGAGCCTTGTATTTTGCATTTGTATGAAATGTAAAGACTTTTTCAAGTAATGTTATTATAAATTACTTTGATCAAAGTGTTGTATTTAATGCAAAATAAGAGTGCCATGCTTTATAAAAGATTTTTTGAGAAGTAGTTATGAAGATTTATGAAGTATGCAAACTATTGGAGCATATGTCATATGACTGAGTCTTAGGGTCTTGAATGTATGAAGGAGGAGATATGGCTTTTAACACATGTCATGAATGTAGGGAAGTTATATTTAGTTAGAAAACACATGGAGAGGATGTAGGGGATTGTTTTTGACCCTTTATGAACTTTGGAGGGAATATTGGAGCTTTTTGAGTAGTCATTATGTTTGACATAGTAAAACTTGACTATTTCAACATTTTAGAGCTTTTGTGGATGAGATCTAGGGGCTAAATTTTAGGCCTTATTATTGCATCCGACCCAAGGCTTTCTAGAGCCTTGTTTTGTGGAGCAACTTGAGTTTTGGATACTTAGTCACATTTACTGCTCATTATTGAGTTAGTTCTTGCTATCGAGATTCTAAAATTAGTGATTTTCATGGTCCTTTCTCAGTTTTGAGCATGTTTTGTAACTCATCTAGAGTATGATATACAGAGTTTACCTTGGATACCATTGATGATTCTATCTTATTTCCTTCTTGTTCTTGCAAAAATTGTGCATTTTCAGGTGATTGATCAAGTTATTTGTGAAATCTTTCTTTTTCCCTATAACTTTGTCTCATATATTATGCCTTTTCTACAAAAGTAAGGTTATGCAAGTTATGAATAGTGTTTTAAAATTTCATATAAACCTTTTGGTTTGTGAAAGTTGCCTTTCCTTTTTTGAAAGTGTATGCAAGTCAAACCTTTTTATGAAATATTTATGCATAAACTTACAATAATATGTTGTGCAGTGCAATAGCTATCATCAATTTTCAAGTGTCTATCAGTCTGGATGTTTCATAGCTCCTATTAGTTTGGTGTATCACCCCTTTATTTCCACATTTTATATTTTCTTTTCAAGATATTCTTCTTCTCTTTTCCCAAAAAATCAGTAGTATTTAGGTGATAACCAATTAGGAAGCCAGCCTATCCGGAGGTTCATTCTCATTTTTGGGTGACCCACAACCTGAGATGCTCCCATGTCTCTCTAGCTTACTGAATTTTGCAACTCATTCAGGGTGCAAAGTTTAAGAGATAACAAGCATCACCAATAATCTCTATGAAATCGTTGTCCATGCTTATTGCATCTATCACTATAGTTTCTCTTCCAACAAACTTGGAGACAAATTTTGTTGCATTATGACAATCAGCACCCAATACTTGTTACAAGGGTGTGTTTAACAAACTAATTGTAACTGCCAATTTTCACTATGGGGGTAGAGAAATAATGATTTTTCCTTCTCTTCCACATCAATAAGTAAATGTGTTGAATCTGGAAAATGCCCTTCTACCTTCATCTCCCAAGCCTATTTCTCCAACATTGCATGCATTTGTGTCTATGGATGTGATCTGTCTCCAACACAAAACAAAAGTACCATTTTATGGCCTTCGACCCAACTAAATCTAGGTATCTTTTTAATTCCTCTATCTTTCATCAATCTCCTTAACAGTTGAACTTCACCCCACCTGCACACTTTTGTATAGATGTTTGAGAGAAGAACATAAGTCTCAGCATTTTTAGGATCCAAATTGAAGATCAGTGTGGTTGTAAATACTCCTAAGCCTATATTCATATGTAACCTATAGGTAGCAAGAAAACAAATCCACACAACCACCATAGGTTTAACTGGCATCTTAATGATATAGTTTAGAGTGTCCTCAAGATAGCCAGCATGGGCAAGAAGGTCAATTGTGCACACATAATGATCAACTGTAGGTGTAATGCAAATACTTGATGCAATGCAAATGAAGAAACCATCACTCACATGATTACAAATTTTACAATCAGGGAGTCAATCCCTTTTATTCCTTCAAGTTCACAAGAAAACTACTTAAAACAATGACTTCTACAAAGGCACAAATCTGAGCTTTCACTTCTTCTGACCCAAACAAGTCGAATTATCTTCTTCAAACTCATTAGAGGCTCCAAAACACTCAACCTCAAGATCAATTGATGACTTATTCTCTCAACCTATCCTCAATGTGCAACTACGACACTCATAAGCCACAAAACCCAAATATGCTTTCCATGCTACAAATAACTGATTTAACACTTGGGATAGCTCTACTAGGCTTGAAATAACATGACTAAACTCACCTTATACTCCAAGAACATAGGTTTCTTTTTTTGGATAACATTCTTTCATTGACTACTTACATTCCTTGTAGCCATGCCTTATGGAACTGTCAGAGATATCTCAAGGTATAGGACTCCTTTTTAGACTATGATTAGTTTTATGGATTCCCTTAAGGGGGTTCTAAAACATAATGAAAACCAACATGGGTTTCTTTGGAAAATAAACTCCAAAAATGACTGTCCCCACTAGAATTTAGGCCTAATTAGGCCAGTCAAACACTAGGGCTTATTGATTCTACAAGCTCTAGTCTTGAATAATGTTTACCAAACCTACAAACATATTGTTTTGGACCTCAATATGCTCATTTAACCATCAAAATTTCTTCTTCCCAAGTATTTGAACCAACCCTAGATGATAACCACCTTGACACTTTGTTTTCTGGACTATACATAGATTTTCAGTCCTAAACTTTCACCTCTCACATACTAGCCTTCACCTTATAGTCTGAAACTTCAAAACATGAAAGTACATACCGTGATAACTCTTTTCACCAAGAATTAGAATTTTTCAATGGTCAAGTTGAGAGAAACAAAAAAATTTATGTCACTATTTACCCTAATCCAGGGTTTTGATAGTTTTCTAAAAAATTACAATAACTTGCTTAAATTTTGGCCAATTCACATGAAACAAACTATGGAGGGAAGGAGATTGAGCATAATTTTACCTACAAAATATTTGAAGTGATCTTCAGCCCGTACAAGTCCGTACAAGAACCTAAAACAACTGCTTTTTCAGTAAAAGACAGAATTTATTTATGATTTCCATACAAATCAATTCCTCCAACTCCATACATCCTCAATACAATCTCCCCCTTTCTTGGCAACGAGTTACAATGCCCTTTTAAAGGCTTTACAACTTCCTCCAATGAATGAAACTAACTCAAATTACCTTATAACCTTTGGTATTCCATCCTTGTGCATTTTTTTCCACTTTTTGCATCTTTGTAAATACAACAAATTGACAACTTTACAATATTTGAAAAATGAACCTAAAATGACTCCCTAAGACCCATAACATCATAATTGTGGCCTCTTGGGCCTTATTGCATTATTAGTACATCAACCTCAACCTAAAAATCTAAAGTTTCCTCATTGATGCATGAACTTTACCATGTGCTCCTGCACTATTACTCATGTGATTGAAGTATGGACAACCCTCATCCACTAAACCTCCATGGTTGCATGCACAAACAATACAAACAAAGCTTACAATGTTAGGCTATGTTTCAGAGTGCTTCATTAATTCAAATATTTTGAGAGCATCCTTGCAAAATCCATTTTGTGCATATCCTATAATTATTGCATTCCATGAGATGGCATCTCTCTGAGGCATTCCATCAAAGAGTTCATGTGCCTTGTGTACGTTTCCACATTTTTCATACACGTCTAATAGAGCACTTCCAACCATACAATCTAACAAAAATCCCCCATCCATTATGCTTTGATGGATGTTCATGCCCTGCTCCAAAGCTCCCATTTTGGCACAGGTAGGGAGGATGCTGGCATAGGTTATGGAATTTGGCTTCACACCTGCTAATTCCATTTTCTTGAAAGTTTCTAAAGCCTTTTCAGCAAATCCATTTTGTGCATATCTCGTAATCATTGCATTCCATGAGATGGTATATCTTTTAGGAATTTTTTCAAACAATTCACATGCCTTGTCTATGCTTCCACATTTTGCATACATGTCTACTAGGGCAGTTGCAACTACAACATCTGACAAAATTCCTCTATTCTTTATGCTTTGATGGATGTTCATACCCTGTTCCAAAGCCCCCATTTTGGCACAGGCAGGAAAGATGTTAGCAAAGGTTGTGGAATTTGGCTTTATACCTACCAATTGCATTTGCTTGAAAGTTTATAAAGCGTTTTCAAAAAATCCATTGTGTGCATATCCAACAATAATTGCAATTCAAGAGATGACATCTCTTCAAGGCATTCTATCAAAAAATTCACATGCTTTCTCTATGCTTCCACATTTTGCATACATGTCAACCAAAGCATTTCCAACTATAATATAAGATTAAAATCCCCCTTCTATTATGCTTTGATGGATGTCCATACCTATTCCAAAGCTTACATTTTGGAACAGGTAGAGAGGATGCTGGCAAAGGTTGCAGAGTCTAGCTTTAAACCTGCAAATTGCATTTGCTTGAAAGTTTCTAAAGCCTTTTCAACAGATCTAATTGTGTATATCCTGCAATTATTGCAGTCCATGAGACCACATTTCTTTGAGGCATTTTGTCAAACACTTCAAGTGCCTTGTTTATGATCCCACATTTAGCATACATGTCTACAAGAGCAGCTACAACTACAATATCTAAAAAAAATCCTCAATCCTTTATGCTTTGATGAATGTCCATACTCTATTCCAAGGCTCCCAATTTAGCACAGGCGGGCATGATACTGGAAAAGGTTGTGGAGTCTGGCTTTACACCTACTAATTTTATTTGATTGAAATTTTCTAAAGCCTTTTCAAAAAGTTCAATTTTTTTGTATCCTAAAATCATTGCAGTCCATGAGACCACATTTCTTTGAGGAATTTTGTCAAACAGTTCTCATTCCTTGTCTATGTTTCCACATTTTGCATACATGTCTACAAGGGTTGTTGTCACTACAACATCTGACAAAATTTCTCTATCCTTTATGCTTTGATGGATGTCCATACCCTGTTCCAAAGCTCCCATTTTGGCACAGATAGGGAGGATGCTGGAAAAGGTTGTGGAATTTGGCTTTACACCTTCCAATTGCATTTGCTTGAAATATTTTAAAGCCTTTTCAAAAAATATGTTTTGTGCATATCCTGTAATCATTGTATTCCATGAGATGACATCTCTTTTAGGAATTCTATCAAACACTCCATGTGCCTTGTGAATTATTACACATTTTTCATACATGTCCACCAGAGCATTTTCTACTAGAATATCAGGAAAAAAACCTCCCTTTCATTATACTTTGATGCATATCCATACCGTGTTCAAAAGTTCCCATTTTGGCACAAGCAGGGAGGATGTTGACAAACTACACCAAACCAACAAAACTCCTATCGAAACCCACAAACTAAGTAGCTATCAAGGGGAAAGTCCCCTAAAAAAGACCACAACAGCTGCCACAATAGGTTGTTACAAAACAAAATTCAACACAATTAAAAGATAGGAAAATGGTAGAAGAGTGGGGGACCCAGCCATAAAGAGGACGGTTACATCAATAACAGGATTGCATATGGTATTATTCTTTGTATGTTTATTTGTAATCTTATAACAAAGATCACAAATGACCTCTAAGTAGCAGTGCAAGCCTTTAAAAGCTTTATGACTCGTAGAATAACATCTAAATATTTGCTTAGAGCATATCAATTTTCATGGAAAGAGGATCTACAGATAGCAAAGGTTGAACTTAGAGGCCCAAAAAGTTCTCAAACATAAGGATTTCTTCCACATGTCAACCTTGTTTTCTTGGTCGATTATTATCTTTTAGTTTGAATGGACTGCTACCGTGAAAATATGTTAATTGCTCAGATATGTTAGTATTTTAGTTTAAGATTTAAACATTCAATCTATATTTACTTATGCTTTAAATCGTTATTTTTTTGGCAGGTGTGATCATATACTTTGGTATGGTAAAGGCTTAAGATAACTCTCTTATGACCGTGGAGAATCAAAGCTCTTTGATCACTGACCTGTTTATTCATTGTTTATGGTAGAGGTGGACATGCTCAACAGAAGCAAATTAGAAAAAGGTTTAATGAGTTTAGGTGCAAGATTCCAACTGGAGGAGTTGCTACCCAAAACCAAAAGTTTTCACTAAATTCTCAAATATAATGTAAATACTTGTTTCTCGGGAGCTCTTTGCATCTTTTTAACTATAGAGAATTTGTTAAATACATATTTTGATTGCTTTTTAACAAACATGTTATGATGCTCTGGTTCTCTCTCTTATTAAACAGGCATAATATTCTAGAGATATTTCATGAACAAAAAGGATTCTCTTATATTGTTTCAAAAGTAGTGGTTACTTCACTTCTAGGAAACATTGGATTCAATTTTGTAAGGCAACTGAAATGTAGTGTATAGTGAATTTTTAAAAATGAAGCATGTCTACTACAAGACATTTATATGTTTTCTGTGTATTAACAATTACTAAACTTTACAGTGTTGGTTGGGATGCCATAAATTAACAACACTTCAGGTTTAATGCCATCAAGTTAAGATGTGCTTACAATAAAATGTGATTTTATATAACATAAACATGTGTAGCTATGTAATCAAAGCAAAGCATTCTTGAGACATACACTAAAGAAATTGATAATTTAGATAATAGTATCCATGTTTGTAAGAACATGAAATACAAGAGGTCAAAAAACTAAAATGTGGTTGAGCCACAAAACATAGGGAAAGAATCAAAAAATTTGGCAGATTACTTTCAAGAAAATATCCCAAATGCATAGACCCTCCTTCATATTCATAGAGGCATAAAGAAAATTGTAGCAGTAGCACACTTGAGGGAACTCAAATTGAACATTAAGTGTTGTGATGTTATAGTTGAATTCCTTCTCTTATGGTATTGGTGGAAGTGTTTATTTTTATATCTAGTGCAAATTATCCTATATGAACTTTAGAACTATTAGGAAAGTTGGTTTATTTTATGGTAGGTTGAACGTATTGTATATAGTCTTCTTTAGGATATATTTTCCTTGTGGGATATTTCCATTCAGCTTAGATGACCTGATCGAGGGGTATGTCTACCATCATGTTTGCCCAATCTATTCACTTGGCCTTGTCTGTTGGGTTGCTTCAACAACAAAAGAGTGTGGTAGTCTATCTATTTAATTTTTTTGTTGGAAATTGAGCACAACTCTCCACCATGAAAGCCCCAAGAATTCACTAGTTGAGCTTGTTCCATTTGACAAATTATTGTTGATAATATTTATCATCTTTGAGGAACATAGTTCATTTTACTTTAGGTTTTGACTACTATGTGTGATCTTTAATGTTGTTGTGGCGGTTTGTTTATTTTATGGTTGGTTTCACTTTTATTTTTCTGAGTGCCTCATGTTGAGTAGTAGCCCCTCCCATATGCTCAATATTGTTTTCTAGTTTGTTATAAATTCTTGGTTCAATTCTAAATTTTGATTGTATCATGTGGAGCTTGAAACTATAATTGTTCTTTGGTTATTGACAAGAAAGCATGTACCGATTTTTTATTTATTCAAGTATTGTCTAGAACTAGTACTCTAGGTGGCTTATTTGAATGCTTTGTTTCATTATTTGATTGTCTTGCTCTTTATCTAGTCAGATGGAGAGCCTTCCTACTATGGTAGCTAGAGTATGGTCTGATGATCCTAGTTTGCAGCTTGAAGTAACAACACAATTTTGGAAACTACTATCAATTGGTAAATTTGTTTAATTTATGTTACTTAGGCGATTATGAATTACTTTTCATTTCACTTACATGACACTGGTTATGATTGATGTGTGTTTATGTTAGCAGAGTGTAGTCCTCCCATTGAGGAAGTTGTTGAAGTTGGTGTGGTCCCACATTTTGTAGAGTTTCTAACAAGAAAAGACTTTCCCCAACTTCAGGTTCCATTCACAGTTTTGTTTTGAACTTTTCTAGGTTAAATTCTATTTGTTAGAGTGCACACTTTTTTATGCTAATCTTATCATTATGTCTTTTGTGCATGGGTTTTTTGGTAAAGAAGAGGAACATAAGGAAAAAAAATTTTTGAGTTCTATTGAGTTTGCTAGTTTTCACCATCTTTTACAAGAATTGTGACACTATTTTTCTGTTTCCAGGAAAAGGATTCTTTAAGTACTTATTCAATTTTTTGGCTTTGTTGTTGCTTGTAGTTTGAGGAAGCATGGGAATTAACAAATATAGCTTCAAGAACATCTGATCATACTTGAGTAGTCATTGACCATGGAGCAGTACCAATTTTTGTACAACTCCTTAGTTCTCCAAGTGACGATGTTCGGGAGCAAGTTAAATTTTGCAAACTATTTCTCTTCTCTATCATCTGAATCTATATTTATGAAAATTTGAAATTAATTGTCCCTGATATATTGTTGTCTTGATGTTTTTGTTAGGCTATCTAGGCATTGGGTAATGTGGCTAGTGGCTCCCCAAAATGCAGAGATCTAGTTCTTTCTCATGGTGTGCTCATGCCACTTGCTCAATTGAATGAACATGCTAAGATTTCAATGTTGAGAAATGCAACATGGGCTTTCTCTAATTTCTACCGAGGGAAACCACAACCAGCATTTGAACAAGTATATCAGTTCACCCATGTCTTCCCATGTTTTAACCTGAATAATTTTTATATTACTATTTTTTCAAGCACTTGTTGAATTATGTTTTTCCCTCAAACAAAGCCTACTCTACCTGTGCTTGAGAAAATTATTCATTCGAAAAATGAAGAAGTTCTAATAGATGCTTGTTGGGCTCTGTCTTATCTCTCGGATGGGAAAAATGATAAAATTTAATCTATGATTGAGGTTGGTGTTTGTCACAGGCTTGTTGAGCTCCTGTTGTAAGTGTAAATAGTTAGTTTGTTATGGTAGAGATAGTTGTTCTATTTCCATTTAATGTTAAACAATATCTTGGGTAATAATTTCCTATGCTAGTTATATATTAAATTGTAAGGCACCAAATATAATGGATGGTATGACTTAGATTAATCCATTTGGCTCCATGTTTGGATTGTTATCCATGTTTATAACATGCACAATTGCTTTGTTTTGGATATTTTGAAAAAATTCATGTATGTTTATGTTTATAACCATCCCTCTCCATATGTCCTTATATTAACTCTCTGAACAGTGGGCAGTATTGTAACTCGTGATGATTTGCAGACTCAGGTATAATTTTATATTGACATTTTCTTTATATTTTCATATCAATAATTATTATTTTTTTGCAAGTGTATGATGTTGTCATTGTTGAAAAATGAGGCATTTTCTTAGCTTAATACTCTATAAAACTTTAATATTGCTGATATAAATAAGCTTTTCCTTTGTTACATATATTCTTTGTGGGTGATTATCTTGATTAATCCATTTTACTACTGGAGAATGTAGACAAAAGTTGATAGAAGAACTAGATAGGATATTAGAAAGATTACACAAGATGTACCATGGAGAAACCCTTTCGAGAAAAAACTCCACCAAGAATTATTCTATTATTCAATCTCTGAATTACAAATAGCTCCAATTCTTGCTTGAGAATGCTTCTTCTACCTTCACCAATCTTCTTGACAATCTGCAATAAAACTCATACAAACTCTCTTCAACTTGCTTGAGATAAATAGGCTTTAATAATCTTTTTAAACTCCACAAGAGTTACAATTACAATTCTCAAGCCCTATCCCTAAAAGGTATGCCTATCTCTTCCAAGTAGAGTTTCACCATGAAGAACAATGCTAAAACATGTGCTTCATCCATTTGGGTGTCCCAAACTGAAGTAACAACTCAACCTTCATTATGTTGATAATTCCAAAGCTCCTCCTCAAATTTGGCACCCAGAAGTAATCCTACTTAACTGAGCCTTTAGAAATATCTCAACATGCAAAAGAGGTAATTCCAAGAAAGCATCTTGGGTGCCCAAGTTGGATCCAAGTGATTTCTTGTTAATTGAAACATTTACTCAACATAATTCATGCACAAATGGTCATCCCCTGTTAACTGGAGGTAGTCCCTATTATCTGTCAAATAAATCAAGTCATTAGCTATGCATTCCAAGTTAACTGAAGTCAACTAGCATACAACTAAAACTAACTGAACCATAGCTGAACTAAACTAAACTAAACTAATTCTGAACTGAACTGAACTGAACTAAACTCATTTGAATTGAATTGAATTGAACTAAACTAAACTTCATGCATGCAAACATCAAACCCTAACTCCTAGGATCTTTACATGCATTCATAAGTGTTATCTTTTACTCTGAATAGTTAATTGAACTCAAGGTGAGTGTCACCTTATCATGTGTGCACCCACATGTTCCTATTATTTAGGAATAACTAAAAATTTCAATTTCATGATTTATTTCATCAAATATTAATCTCATTCTAATCTTAGTATTGTTTAACACATTCCAAGAACTTAGGAGATACATGAAATAATTAATGTTTAGGATTTGCAATTAAATGGCATCCTATTTCCAACATTTTGGTATCAGAGCAAGGTTCTGGGATTTTATTTTTGCTTGCATGTGCAGGTTTGTGAGTTGCATGTACTTGCATGTGTGTTGCATGTACTTGCATGTGCTTGCATGTTGATCACAATCACAATAAGAATAAAAACAAGAATACAATCACAACACAATGATTTACCTTAGAAAACCCCAAATTGGGGAAAAACTAGCAATGAAGATCTTCATAATAACCCTCAGCCCCAACCAGGCTGAGCCTGGAGGCTTCAACCAACCACACATACAATGGAGTCACCAAGCCATTATATAGACTTTCATACATGCAAAACTATGGGCTCAAAACCACTTATGGTTAATCCACTAAATCTAACCCAAGAGCTAGTTTAACCCAACAATCATTGTACTATTTCATTGACTTATGTTATGGTGTTTCATTTAATTTCAATACATAATCAACAATCAAGCACTTCCTTTCCTATTATCTCTCCTAACCCATAATCACAAGAAGAGCATCAAGAAGGAAGCTTGATGGACCATTTCAATCATAACCACAGGCAACAAAGAACAAATTCAAGTCTTTCTATTCGTTATCTAGACTAGAGAAGCATCTTTGTTGAATGGTGTGAAACTAAATTATTTTAATGTTTGCTATTTATTAATGGATATTTTGGTTTTCAGGCTGTGATCGATGCAAACATCATTCCTCCACTTGTTCAACTCCTTCAAAATGCTGATTTTGATATTAAGAAAGAAGCAACATGGGCCATATCAAATGCAACTTATGGTGGTACACATGAACAGATCAAGTATGTATTATTTTAACATATAATTGCATGTATATAAATATATTATTAATGTATTGGGATTATCTGTAAAAGTACAAATCTTAGGATTACAATGTTAGGATGTGTTCGAGATTGCTTACAATGTTGGAATCCATAGCTTGTTTGAAAGCACCTATTTTAGGCTTTTAGCCATAGCAGCATGGCAATGAATTGTTTGATAAAATGCTTTGGTAGACATGTATTAAAAATGTGGTAGCATAGACAAGGTAGTGAACTATTTGAATAAATGCCTCAAAGGTCACAAAGGTCAACCATGCACACCTAATGATCAACTATATGTGTAAATTGTAATGCAATAAGGGTTACTGATGTGTGAAGTATGTACAACCCTCATCCACTAAACCTGCATGACTACATGCACCTAGAACCCAAGCAAAGGTTAAAATGTTAGGATGTGTTCCAGAGTGCTTCATTAATTCAAAGATTTTGAGAAGTTCCTTGCAAAATACATTTTGTGCACATTCTGCAATCAATCATTTCATTCCATGAGATGACATCTCTTTGAGGCATTCTGTCAAAAAATTTAGGTGTTTTTTCTACGATTCCACATCTTGTATATATTTCTACCAGAGCATATCCAACTATAACATCCAACTATCTTTTTAATTCCTCTATCTTTCATCAATCTCTTTACTATTTGAACCTCGTACAGATGTTTTAGAGAAGAACATAAGTTGCAGCATTTTTAGGATCCAACTAAAAAAAGTGTTGTTGGAAATACTCAGTCGATTACTACATCAGGGGAACTCCCCTCATACCTCCACCGATAGACCGATGAAAGCATATCGGCAACATTAGAACATATTAGTGAAAGATAATACAACGTCCCACCGATGGGACGGTATCATGCTTAACCATGAAAAGTGCATTCATTTTTTGCATTTTTTTGTTTGAGTTGTGGCTTTTGTTATTCTCTCTTATTTCCTTACATGACAAGAATCTTTGTTAAATTCTTCAAAATGAGATAAGGGTAGAGTTGTGTGTTGAACATGCCAAGGTCCCTTGTTGTCCAGCTGATGAGGTTCCATAAACATGATTGGGTCGTGATTCTCATTCTTCTAGAAAGTATTGGCATTCTTAACCTCATAGATCCATTCGATCACTTTGCAGGGAAAACTATGTTGAATGACCTAATGTATCCCCTCAAAGAAAACACAGCCCCATTTTGGGCCATTCGAGTAAGTGTTGGAATCATTTCCTGTATATCCTTTCCATGCTATAATTTGTAGTAATAAAAAATTTTCATAAGAAATATTTTACTGCATTTACTGCTACACATTTCTTCTTACAGGACATCGAATAAATTTTTATATTTAGTGTTTTCTTAAGCTGATGAATAAAGAATCCACTTACATCTATTGTAGATATTTGCAGTTCCATGTCTGACAAGAAGGGTGTTAACTATTATTAGATACTTGCAGTAGTTGTACCATCCATTGTAATTTGTATCTACTATTTTTTCATAGAAATATTAATGAGTTACACCGTGCTATTCTAGGTAACATTCTTATTTTCTTTGCATTTTTGTATAAATGGTTTTCTATTTCAGTTGATTTAGGATAGCTACTGATAAATTTAAATTCTTGATTTGAGTGTATGATAGGGCTCTTGTTCTCAGTACTTGTAACTGTTATTGTAACTGATGTTGTGAAAGATGCAGTTGACCGACCTCTCCCTGAATTTTTTTGGTGGTGTTTTCCATATGGCATATCAGTTAAGAACAACTTATCAACCTCTAGTACTAAAATTTAGTCTTAGCTTTATTTCTCTTCCTGATTAATGATCATTTTGGTGGCAAGATCTTTATTTATTGTTATTATTATTTTATCATTGATGATTCAAATTAGCCTTCTAACTAGTATGAGGTTGTTCTAGAAATTTTATAACATTATAGGGAGGGTTGAGTGTCATGGAAATGAACATGCCATAAGGGAAGGTCACAAAAGCTTTCCCAATGGACATACTTCATGTAAGTTCAACATCCTATACTTTTTGTTAAAATCATCAGGGGAGGTTTCCCTTTATTTATAACCTGTGGAAAATTTACAAGGTGTGGAATATACAAGAATACTTGCATTCATACAAAAATCAGCTATTAGATCAATTATTCAATAACATGCTATCTTAATAAAACAACGCCATGCAGATAAATAATGATAGATTTTCTCCTTTATTGCTACATTGCAAAATATTAAACACCCACTTGGAATAATGCACATAACAGAGTGGAGAGAGTGAAGCATTGGCTACTTTGATATTTGAAATTGATGATTTTTTACTAAATTGATAATGTTTGAAGCTTATTTTTCTTTCTTAGATGTTGAGTCTAATTAATAAGTTTAATGTTGTGTTGCAACTTGCAAGTGAGTATGTTGATATTGTAGACACTTAAATCTGTTCTAGGCCTGCGACTTCAATATGCTTCATAATTTGTATTCTTCATGGCCATGATTAAATAATGTCAATTATTTAATTAATTCACTTTAACTTTAATTCTTCTATTAATTAAATAATCTTAATTATTTAATTGATTCACATTTTCTTTATTCTATCTGATTAATTAAATAAACGCTTTTTATTTAATTATGTTACTAATTAACCTTATCCTTCTTGTCAAATTAAATAAATTCTTATTTAATTTACCCATTATCATACTTCAACTATAATTAAATAAATTCTTTATTTATTTAATTATTCATTTAATCCCTTCGTCACTTAATTAAATAAATCTTATTTATTTAATTATCCTTCAAATATCAAATCTTGAATCAAATGAATTATTTAATTTATAAATCCAATTTTAACGCATTCCTCTATATTTAGATAATTGTGCAAATTATCTAATTATTCACATTTACTCGACTCAAAGATCTATTAAAATCGCTCAGTTAACTCTTGATTTAATGTCTTAGTGGTTGTCTTGAGTAATCTCTTCGTCAAATCATTCAATCGTCTAGTGCTAACTCAATTGCATGTACATGCATATTAATTAAATATTCTTATTTAATTAATTAAACCTTGTGCGCGCATTTGAACGAGAGATGCTTTAATCAATCTTTATCTTTGTCATGCAAAGATAATTCTTTTGTTTTCGAATACCAAACTTGAAGATTAAATCATTTATTTAATCTTTAATTCTATTTCTAATTTGTATCACTCATGTCACTACTAAAATTTATCATAATGCATGTCTAATTTGTCGATCTCAACCGTCTGTTGATCTTTCGATCCTGGCCTATCATTCAAATAATCAATTTTCTATAAATTGATCTATCATTCTTCATTCCTATCTCTCGAAATCTTATGACTTTTTGGAGCAACTATCTTAAATCTTCGACATTTTCTAAATCACTATCATAGGCTATACTCGCACGAACTTTGAAAATATAAGGGAAATTATACTACAACAAAAAAATGGAGAAGGGCAATCGAGATGATACATGGAATTACGTACATATTGGGTGAGATTGTTCAATTTATTTATGCTTTGGCTTTCCTTTGTTCTTTATTGCTTAGCTTAGATTGCATTAGAGTTTTAGATTGCATTGCATGTTTGCTCTGATCTGTGTGAATGGATTATGGCTATTGATTTGAGAGAATGGATTTCAAATCAGAATCCATTCTCCCAGATTTCAAGTCAACACCAATTTACACAGATTCTAAATCAGAATCCCTTATCCCAGAGCAGTACTCACAATCCGTTCACACATATCCCAAGTCAAAACTAATTTATGTAGATTCCAGACTAGAACACATTTACCAACATTTTGAATCCAAACCCACCTCAAATACCAACGTTCAACCGAAACCCATCACGAGACCTTGGATTTTGAAATACATACACAAATCCACATAACCTGCCCAACACATCATTGACCTAGGTTGACATCTTGCAAACACAAATGCATTCACTACAAACACAGATAGATAACATGGCGGTGTCAACTAGGAAATCATTTTCAACAAAGGACATATGCCCATTTCCCTTTGATAGATCATTGTACATGACGCCTTTCCCTCACGGGTATGTCATACTAAATCTCCCTAAGTACAATGGCAAATGAAATCTAATAGAACATATAAGGGAATTTTCTACCATATGCATAGACGTCGCTTATGACCCCACATATCTTATGAGACTATTTCCAAGAAGTCTTGTAGGAATTGCACTAGAGTGGTTTTTAGGTCTAGACTATGGCATCAGATCTTGGGGTGAACTGGCTGAGAAATTTGTTGAGCAATTATCCTTCAACATAGACTAGGAGATAAATATAGCAACCTTGTGTCACACAACACAAGACGAAGGTGAAACATTTATCGCTTTCTTCCAGAGATGGAGGACTATAGCTAGTCGGTGTCCTGTCGAGATACCTGACAAACAAAAATTTACTATGTTCCAGGAAAACCTTCATGCAAAACTAGGGAGTAACTTAAGGGTACATTGTTGGACATCTTTTTCAGAACTAGTGGAAAAGGGGGATATAATAGAAAAGGATCTCATTGAAAAAGATTAACTTGAGACATCAACAACCAATATAAATCTAATCGTGCAAAACACCCCCAATGACAGAAACATATTTTGGTCTCGCAACAAAAATGTCACCAATGATGGGGTAGTTGATGCTAAAATTGTACAAGCAGGACCAATCATCACATTACAAGGACCTACAACTCCTGCCAACATGCTTAATGTTGTTAATCAACCTCCCAACATGGTCCAAAATACTCAATGTCCACAACAACAAAGGAGGTTTCAAAAATGTGAGTTCACTCCCTTAGGGGAACACATCGAGTCTGTATTCAAAAAACTATTACAACAATCTTATACAACTGCAAGAGCCAAGACAATATGATCTAGGACAATTTAAACCAGTTTGGTGGGATGATAATGCCTTTTGTGATTATCATAGAACTAAGGGAAATAACCTACAAAATTGTCGCCAACTGAAAAATATCATACATGATCTTGTCGAAAGGAGAATAATTGAAGTTAGTGGATAGAAACAAAAGTCATCAAACACTAATCATCAAGTCTTTTATGATCCACTACATGACCATGGGAAAGGAAATCTTCCCAGTTCGAGTGCTAAGACCAATATGTCAGCCAACTATGCGACTATCAAGCATGATTATAATAGTGGAAAAACCATTAATCACCTTCACATTGCCGATGAGAATATCAATACCATTACTATCAATACAAATCCTGAGTGTGTGGTCAACACTCGTCATACAAAGATCACTATCCAAGGTCCTCCATCGCAACAAACACCATAGCCTTCCAAGTCACAATATAACCTACTTGACCAGTTAGGGAAGACCCCAACCCAAATCTCAATTTTGGAACTATTTCGTATCTCTCCTGAGCATCGATCCATTCTACATAAGGCTTTACAAAACACCATGGTCCCTAATGATCTTGATGTCAATTGTTTCCAGGAAATGGTGGGCTATTTGACCAATAACCATCATGCCACGTTTTCTGAACAAGACTACGCAATTGAAAAGATGAACCATAACGACCCTTTACATCTTGAAGTCCTTGTGGATGACACCAAAGTTAGACGAGTTTTGGTAGACGGAGGAGCAGGGTTAAATCTGTGCACTTTAAAATTGATTAAGGCCTTAGGTTTCTTAGAAGCATGCGTAGACACAACCAAAAGTATTGTCATTAAAGCTTATGATGATGAGGAACGAAAATCAAAGGGGGTGGTAACACTTCCTATCAGAATTGGTCCTGCAATAATGGAGACAAAGTTCCAGGTCTTGGATCTCACCCTTCCATACAACCTTTTCTAGGCAGACCATGGATTCATGCCATGAAGGCGGTCCCTTCCACATATCATTAATGTCTCAAATTCCCTTACAATGGCACTAAAATAACTATAGATGGTGACCCAAATCAATTCCAATATTGCACCAATCTAAAAGAGATATCCCAATGCCAAGTGCCAGTAAACCAAGAGGCTTCATAGTCCAATCCACCTCCCTATGTTGATCCATCCACACACTCGAACATCTATTTCACCCTCAATTCCTACCACTCCTAGGGTTGAGATCCAAGACAAGGTTTGTGGAGAGTATTACATGAATGCATCTTATTGTGTTAGCCATCTAATTCCTCCTAAGTCATACAGTTTACCTACATCAGATAGGAGACAATCTATGGTCACTATACATGTTCCTCCCACAACAACTTTCACTAAATGGGGAGAATTAAGAAAAGAGGTCATAAATAGAGAAGATGTCACCTCCTAGTTGTATAAAGAAGATGATGAAGAACCTCTCTCACTTGCTCACATTCATATAGATCTATATGGAAAAGGTTTCACAATCATGCAGAGCAAGGGATATAATGCACAGAGTGGTTTAGGCTTAAATCAAGATGGGAGGATTGAACCAATCTTTGTTTCTTAGTTGCCAAAAGGCTTAGGACTTGGGTTTCAACCGATTCAGATTAGCATTCCTAGTACCACATCACCCTTAATTGAGGAAGTAAGTGCTTCAGAAGATATTAAGACATCTCATGAACCATCGGACCAATACCACTGTGACTTCCCTGACTCCAACGACTATGAGTTGGACTCCCTATCCTCTACCTCTTCCATGGACCTTGATAAGCTATTTGGAGAACTTGAATTAATGTTAAGATCCTCACTTAATCCATTGAATTCCTATCCACCAAAGAATATGACAAAGGAGGAATGGTTTAAACACTACTATTGGGAATCACTTGATCCTACCTCTTGGCAACCTGATACATCCATTTCAGATAACCAAACCTTGACATTAGGCCACCTCTCAATCTACCTAGATCTAAACCAAAGAGAAAATAGGACTTAGTACAAGAATTTTGTGACCATATGAACAACTCAGCCCTTGCCTTGACTCCATTAAACTTTGATAACTCTGACAATGACATGCCCTTAGGTTATCCCCAACTCATTGATTGGGACCAACAAGACACACCCGTCTTAGACATTTTTGAGAATGACAAAGCAATTGTTGAGATCTTGGGATTACGAGAAGGTATACCTAGCAGTGATCACAAGGCTAGTTTTACCATTGACTTAGAAAACAAAGCATATTTTGGGGAATCTTTTCAACCCTCCAGTCGCAAAAATGAGAAAAAGAATAAACAAGATAAAAAGGATGAGTCTCTAGGTGAAAACCGAAAGGCGCCTCTAGACAATGAAAAAGTAAAAATAAAGGATGCATCCGAAGGAAAAAACCTCTCTAAGGCACCTATGGATGGAGGTTTGAACATTCTCCTCATTGCACAGGAAAAGTCACCCATGCTTGTTCAAGAATCAGTAGAAGTCAACATAGGCACAGAAGAGAATCCTCGACTAGTTTATTTTGAAACGTCATTAACAACAAAAGAGCAACCAGAATTCCACAACTTCTTTGCACAGAGACAGATAAATTTTTCCTGGTCATATGCAGACATGCCAGGGTTGGATCCTAAACTTGTTCTACATCACTTACCCTTACAACCAGGTGTCAAACCAGTGAAACAAAAATTGAGGAAAATGCATCCACAGATTGCTTTACTAGTCAAGGAAAAACTCAAGAAACTATTAGACGTTGGTTTCATTAGATCAATCGACTATGCAGATTGGATTTCCAATCTTGTACTAGTCAATAAACCAACTGAGGGCATCTGCATATGCACCGATTTTAGAGATATCAACAAGGCTTGTCCTAAGGATGACTTCCCTTTTCCTAACATAGACATGATAGTGGACATGACAACAAGGTATGAGATGTTGTCCCTTAAGGATGGATTTTCAGGATGTGATCATATCAGAATTGCAACTGAAGACCAACCTAAGACAACTTTCACTTGTCCTTGTGGAATGTATTGCTGGAATGTTATGCCCTTTGGACTCAAAAATGTTGGAGCAACCTATCAACGTGCCATGACCACCATTTTTCATAATCTAGTACACACTCTTATGGAGGATTGTGTCGATGACCTTATTGTTAAATCCGAGACAAGGGAAAAACATTTACAGGTTTTAGACAAGATATTTCAAAGGCTAGAGAATTATAAAGTGAGACTCAATCCTAAGAAATGTGTGTTTGGATTCAAGTCAGGAAAGCTTTTAGGCTATATCATTTCTAGACGAGGCATTGAAGTGGATCCGAACAAGGTAAAAGCAATCATAGACATGCCCCCGCCAACTAATCTCAATCAACTAAGGACATTACAAGGAAGACTGTAATCCATCAAAAGATTTATAGTGCAGTTAGCAGATAAGACACATCCTTTTCAACATCTACTTAAGAAAGGGGTACCCTTTGCATGGACAGCTAGGTGCGGTGAGGATTTTCAACTGATTAAAGAATATTTACTCACACCACTAGTCTTAATGCCACCTATTGAAGGACGACCATTGATTCTTTATATTACAGCAACCCATTCATCACTGGGAGCATTGCTTGCACATAATGACGATGAAGGTCATGAAAGGGCGGTCTATTATATCAATCAGACTTTGGTAGGTTATGAGCTCAACTGTAGTACCATTGAACATGCATGTTTTGCAGTAGTATTTGCTACCCAAAAACTAAGGCACTATATGCTAAACCATCAAACAATGCTGATTGCTAAAATAGATCCTTTGAAATATCTTCTTAGCAAGGCAGAATTAATAGGGTGAGTGGCCAAATGGGTTATGACACTTAGTGAGTATGATATCCAATATGTGGAGCGAAAGGCTATTAAAGGACAAGTCATTGCTGATCAGTTAGCTGACACACCACTACAAGCAGATCACCCATTAGTTGTTGACTTTCCTGATGAGTTTATATTCACCATAGACACAAACATAACATGGAAACTGTACTTTGATGGCTCACATACAAATCATGGCTCAGGGGCTGGTATACTGTTTATCACACCACAAAGTGATTCCATCCCTAAGTCATTCAGGATTACATTCCCATGTACTAACAACATAGCAGAGTATGAAGCTCTAGTGATAGGGTTATGCATGGCAGTCAAGTGGAAAATTAAGAACCTACAAGTATATGGTGATTCTCAACTGGTAATTAGATAGGTAAATGATGATTATGAGACTAAGGATGAGCAGCTTGCTCCATACAAATGCATGGCTGATAGCTTTAATAAGTAATTTAACAAGGTCAAATTTCATCAGATACCACGTGTCCTAAACAGGGTAGCAGATGTTATGACCACAATTGCATCACTTCTAGACATTCCTAGCAACATGCCTAAGTTTGAGTTCTTGGTAGAATAGCTTTTGGTCCCAGCCTACAATATCCCAGATTCTGAGATGGTATGTGACATTGTTGGTCCTAATTCCCCATGGTACAAATAAATCTATGACTATGCTTCATGTCGAAATCATACCCACTGGCCTCTCAAACAACCAATGTAGGACATTCCTTCATAAGTCAGTTAAATACACCATCGTCAGAGACACCCTATATAGACGTGCCTTAGATAATACCCTACTGAGATGTCTTGATTCTAATGAAGCACAAGAAACCTTGTGTGGGGTACATGAGGGTATATGTGGTTCCCATTCTAGCGGTCCTACCTTAGCCAAAAAGATTATGAGACTGGGTTATTATTGACCTACTATGGAAAAGAACTCATATGTCTTTGTAAAGAAATGTCGTCAATTCCAAGTTCATGGAGACTTGATACATGCACCAGCATAGGAACTTCACCCTATAACATCACCATGGTCCTTTTCCCAATGGGGACTCAACCTCATAGGTAAGATCCATCCCACATCATCCAATGGCCACAAATTCATCATCACTACCACTGAGTACTTTACGAAGTGGATCGAAGCTATTCCTATGACATACATTACAAGCACATAGATCGCTAAGTTTATCCTAAACTATATCATCTGTTGGTATGGTGTCCCTCAGTCCATAATCACTGATAATGGCTTCCCATTTAAGAATCAAGAAGTCTGCCATCTTTGTGATGAATTTCACATTCAACATCATTTTTTCACTCCATACTACCCACAAGGTAATGGCCAAGTAGAGGCATCTAACAAAACTATCATTAGAATCCTCAAGAAGACTATCAATGATGTTGGTCGTGATTGGCATTTACAGCTTAATCCTACCTTATGGGCCTACCACACAAGTATCTGTACTCCCACTGGCACCACTCCCTATTCACTAGTATTTTTTTTTGAAGCCATTCTTCCTATTGAGGTCGAGATTCCTTCCCTAAGGGTATCCTTGAAAGGGCACATTGATGATGAAGAGTACCGAGTATCGAGACTCCATGAGCTAGAATTCCTGGATGAGCGAAGACAGAAGGCACTAGACCATCTCCAAGCATATCATAATTACCTTCATCGTAGCTATAACAGGAAGGTCTTGCACATAAAATTTGACATTGGTGACCTGGTTTTAATGGAGAACCCGAAGAATCAAGCAGAAAGAGAAAAACCAGGAAAGTTCAAACCAAACTAGTTAGGACCGTATATTGTTACAGAAGCCTTTGGATCAAGAGTGTATCAAATTTCTACTCCTGAAGGGGAACTATTTTCCTCGCCAATCAATAGTATTCATTTGAAAAAGTTCTACGCATAGCTTCTGAGAGCCTTGTCTTAATTAGCGAAAATACAAAAAAAAAAAATCGTTACCAAGGTGAAAACCTGGCAAATAGGCGTCTTGGTAACACCAAAAAAATTAGATAATCCAGAAAATAGTAAAGTGAAATAATTCATCCAATAGTGAAAACCACTTCAGTGGTGCTTTGGATAAGTAACATGGTGAAAACCTGGCAAACGGGTGCCATGTGTAGTTGACTCTGCTCTTTTGTCTACTATCATTCTAATCTATCCCTATACATAGTCTACTATTCCTGTACATAGTCCACTATCTTGTACATACACTCTATCCCTTTACATACTATCTATCCCTGTACATATCACTTATCTATCCCATCCATCACTTGTACATACCTTTCGTAATAAGTGGTAGTCTTTCCCATAACCTAGAACGATTGACATCCCCCATTTTATCCTATTCATAATCAATTGGTCTTATACTTGACTGGGGGCGGACACTTGATGTGCATCATATTGGTTCATACTTTGGCTATGTTGAAGATGTAAACCATAGAAAAATCCAAAAACATCACAAAATAACCTGAGAAAAATACAAAAACATCAGAAAACTTCAAAAAGACAAAAAAATCAAAACATGTCGAAAATCCAAAAATAGAGCTAGAGTCAGTCGCACTTGTTAGTCTTTGTCATTTGTCAAACTACGTTGCCTCTGTGAATGGACGTAGGCAAGGCCATCTGTCGATGTGCCCCTAAGGCATTACGTCAGTCTGTTTAGGTTTGGCTGTATAAAATTCTGATTCAATCCATATGTCTATATGACAAGGTCATTGGTCATGTCAAACTACGAGGTCTCTGTGTGTATAACGTAGGAAAGGCCATCAAATGATGAGCCCCTGAGGCCGCACTAGGTCAGTCCATTAGGGTTGGTCACATTCACTATCACATGTCTTCTATTTGTAGTCAGTCTTGTTAGTCAAAGTCAAGTTGAACTACGAGGTCTCTACATGTATAATGTAGGCAAGGCCATCAATCGATGAGCCCCCGAGGCCGCACTAGGTCAGTCCTTTAGGGTTTGTCGTCACACACAGTCAATTGTCCAAACATTGTATCATGTCATGCATCAATCTGGTGAACAAGTCAGCAATGTCTCTAAGTCAAATCAAAATACTTGCCAAACGAAAAAATCAAAACAAATCAACTAATGTCTGCTATAGGATTTTTCCTTTCTGGAAACAAACATCATCAAAGCAATCAACCTATGTCTTGTTTAGGATGATTCCTTCCTACATAATCGACATTGTCAAACAATCAAACATAGCCTTACACAGGTTATCACATCAATGGCATCTGACTCAACGTCTTATACGATACATGTCTTTCTGAAACTAGGCTTTGTCATGCCTTATACGGACAATCATAACATCAAAACCAGACTCAAATTCTTATTCGGTATGTGTATCTCTTGAAATCAGGCTCTATCAATCAATCCTTTTATCAATCAAAACGAATTAAACAAACAAGATCAAGTTTTGGAAAATATTTTATTGGATTTTTGACTTTCTTACTTATTTATCTTGTCTTTTCATTTGACTTTATGATGGGAATTATGTTACTAGCTTTCTCAAGGATGTCCCATGAAGGATTTAGAGAAGCAACGATGTATCAGAATTATGTTTTCTTTGATTGTTGTCTATCAACTTTCTTTTAAATATGGATTTTGATTCATGTTACTAGTTTCCTCAAGGATGTCCCATGAAGGATTTAGAGGAGTGATGATGTCTCATGACCCATCTTTTATTTTGTTTGTTATATGTGGTTTGTCTTGACAAAAAGACTGGGGCAACTTGTACCCTTAGTATCAGTTAACGACAATCCTTGTCTGTGACTGTCTGTTGTTAGCAAGTGGATGATCTTGCACACCTTGATCTATGTCATATCATGGTGTTTTTCTCCATTTGTATTAGTCATTCCCAATGATGATAAAGTGCAACACCTTTTGTGATACAATGAAACATCAAAGATTACTAATACTAACATCCATCACATTTCTTTCAATATTTCTCAATCTTTCTTTCTGCACTAATAGTTCTTCTTTCTTGCATTATGATGGAGTCCTGTGACACACAACAATATAAATCATCCTACATACACATTCAAGTTAGAAAATATCATTTCCAAATCATACATCATCAATCATACATACATCTTACATTAGAAAATATATAAACATCTAGGCATTTATCATATCTACGATATCATGGCATAATAGACATTTTTCATCATAGATTACATGTCATAAGTATTCCATGTACATAACAAATGTAAATACACACACCAAATTACATCTCTATAGCATCACATGTAGAAAGCATTGTACATATAACATCATATTGCATCTCATAACTATAAAATGCATACATCACATCATAGGCTGCATAAACACATCATAAAGTAGATATGATCATCCATCACAAGGCATATCATATAAACATAACATGTACACATAACCGACTGCATGATCAATAAATAGAAATGCATATCATGAGAATCACTGCCAAAATCATATATATATATCGCTCAACAGTGTCACATCACAATGTCATAATGTATCATAAATATGGAAGCCCGCATGCTATATATTCATAATACAATGTCTCGATACATATCAAGAAGTGTCCCTATCCTAAACTGCCACTGCTATCATGGCTAGAGTGTGTGGATGACTGATGTCAGGAACCCGATGACTTGTGACCTGAGTGGGGCCTATCATATGGACCAGCTCTACGTGGCTTCTCAACACCCTCTATGCTAATTGTCCTGGAGTGGGTCCTAGTCTAGGACCTCCCACTATGTGCCTCTGAATAGCTTGAGACGCGTCTCTCTGGAAGAACCATTGTCTCATATAAATCTTGATAATAAGCCTCCCTCTCCCTGGCTCTGACTAACTCTCTGGCAAATGTAGCTACTGGCCCAGTACATAGCGCTCTGATCTCTGTGAATCTCTGCTCAGTCTCCTGCCTCTGAGCTATGGCCTGATCTATATCCATGACAGCTTTGTCCCTCTCCATCTATAACAAATCTCTCTCGAACATCATCACCCTCATCTGCTCCTCCAAGGAAACAACCTGGGCCTGAAGTGTAGCAGTGTCAGAATCAACTGCCTCTATGTCAACCTGTCTCACCCTCAATACACCATCATCCTCATCCTCCAACTCCTCCAGAATGTTGTCTCGAATCTCCCACTCATGATCATCATCCTCCTCATTGTCATCCTAATAGGCACCAAGTAAGCCAAGGGCATCAATCTCCACCTCCTCTCTATCTGCATCCTCCTCTACAGGAACCTCTGGAATGCCCTCCTCTGAGGGATGCTCCTCCTCCCCACCTCTTCCAACATCTGGAATGTGCACATCCTCCTCTCCTCGTCCCTCCTCATGGATGGGTGACAATGGTGGCCCTCATCCCCTTCGTCCATGCCTCCCTCTCCTACCACCTTTCTGACCACCTCCACCACCATCTCCATCATCACCATGACCCCCTCCACCTCTCTGACCTTTGCCTCTACCACCCCTAACCCACGATCCTATCCCTCGCCGCTCTATCGGCACCAACTGATCTAGATCTGTAAGGGTAATTGGCCTATGCACATCCCACCACTGATCATATGCCTCAATGGTACGTGGGTCTGCTACCCCATCTCTCCATCCCCATGGAACTACCTATAATCCATCAATATCTACCTCAGCAGTAGCCACTAGAATCTCTGGACCCCACAGGGGAATCTCTCGCGAAGACCTTGTGAACTCGTCCTATCCTCTTGGCTCATCTTGTACCTCTCTGAACTGCTGCAATACACGGTTTGGAAAATGACACTCTATAATATGGACATGTGAAACAATCCACCCAATCAGGTACTGTGTCTCGTAGAAAAAAGGCAAATGCTCATCCTCATCTGACCACTCTGCACATCCCAAGTACAATCTCCATATAAACTGTACCATGGTGTCAATGGCATGTCTGAAATACCCGGTATCTCCCACATGGTGCTGAGTATTTTCCCCCACATAACGGAAGGCATAAGGAGCTTCGTGTTGTACATCAACTGTAACCGGTGGCAGAAAAATGGCAATGTGTTCCCACGCCCATACCATCAGGAGTGTGGTACCACAACTCATGGACTGGGCCTCTCGATAGGCTATATCATGCAAATGAAAATATAACATGCCAAGGAGATAGGGACCCCAAGCATATACCTCTTGTCGCTCTAACATACCTACCAGTATCTCCCCCCAACCCATAGGAAAACCATGACCTCGACGGTTAGGAAGCACTATACCACCTATCAATGTACACACTAGACATTCCAAATGCCTATACCTCTGTGCCAATACATGCCATCTAATCTCATAATGATCAAATCCTAACTGTCTGACATCAACATGAGGGTAGTATCTGCACATCTCAGCAACACCCCTCTGGGTATCGTACCTCTGATGGGAAGTCTCAAAATCCTGTAGACGTCCTCTAGGGTGACTGTCGCCTCTCCAATAGGTAGGTGAAAAGAAGAAGTCTATGAGTGCCACCGCTCACACAATGTTGTTAGTAGACCTCAGTTTTCCTGAATCTAGGGCATGTCTGTCACACGTAGAAGACCTAGGTGCTATAAGATTCGTCTCTCTGCACTCTGCAAGCTATCTCGGAGGCGAAAAGTCATAGGTCTCGACTCTCGCATATATACAGTGTCTAAAACAACCTGCAATAGAATTATACATGCCTCATGTCAGCATCAAACATTTATCCTAGTGTAAAATGACTAAATCAAATGTTATTCAAATGCGTCATTATTTTGCAAATGTGTCATTCTTTTTCAAATGCAGTGAAGAAGACCACATGCGTAATTCAATTTCACACATGTGTCACTTTAATCTGCAAATGCATGCAAAATAACAAATGCGTTTGCGTAAATCAAAGATCACATACAACTGCGTAAATCAAATAACAACTGCATCAAAATAAATGAAAATAGGTTGAAAAGTAAACACATGCGGCTATTTTAAATGCAAATGTGTTGCTATTTAGCAAATGCATGGAACTAAAATACAGTTTTGTTGAACTGCAAAAAAACCCTACGCTAACCATTTACGTAATTTTACAAATGTGTTGATCCACATGCAAATGCGTTGATTGCGCACTCACATGCGGTGTTTCAATAAAATGGCGCATAACAAAAATAGCAAATAAACGCATAAAAACTTGTGCAAATCAAAAATTCACAAGTCAAGTTTAAGGTACATACCGGGGGGTCTGTGTCGGCTGGCCGCCTGAAATTTTGGATCCTGTATGCTCAATGGTGGGTGTTCGGAACAGGAGACATCTTCACTCTGGGTGCAGAGCAAAATCTCAAATCTCAAAGCTAGGTGGGTAAAAATGAATTGGTTTTTACCCCAATTTCTATTTATACCTAGGGTTTTGGTGGCATTCTTTTCGACTGGCCATGTCAACTTCCAATTTCAATCGACCTGTACCCATCCATACCACTTCCAACTTCAATTTCGTCAACTCCACTGCATTTCTAGCTATCCAATGGACTAATCGGGATCATTTCCAAATTTTTCTGAATTTTTTTAAAAATTTGTCAATTTTCCCAAGGGGGCATACCTTCACCTGTTTAACACTGGGGCATGACTGGGGCATATTTTAATCGATTTTCTTTGACACAATGCCGAAATGGCATTGTATCAAAGAGGGGCAAATGTAGACACCGAAATCTGGTCTAGGCCTACAACTTCAATATTCTTCATGGTCATGATTAAATAATGTCAAATATTTAATTAATTCACTTTAACTTTAATTCTTCTATTAATTAAAAAAATCTTAATTATTTAATTGATTCACATTTTCTTTATTCTATTTGATTAATTAAATAAACGCTTTTTAGTTAATTATGTTACTAATTAACCTTATCCTTCTTGTCAAATTAAATAAATTCTTATTTAATTTACTCTTTATCGTACTTCAACTATAATTAAATAAATTCTTTATTTATTTAATTATTCATTTAATCCCTTCGTCACTTAATTAAATAAATCTTATTTATTTAATTATCCTTCAAATATCAAATCTTGAATCAAATGAATTATTTAATTCATAAATCCAATTTTAACGCATTCCTCTATATTTAGATAATTATGCAAATTATCTAAGTATTCACTTTTACTCGACTCAAAGATCTATTTAAATCTCTCAGTTAACTCTTGATTTAATGTTTAAGTGGTTGTCTCAAGTAATCTCTTTGTCAAATCATTCAATCGTCCAGTGCTAACTCAATTGTGTGTACATGCATATTAATTAAATATTCCTATTTAATTAATTAAACCTTGTGCGTGCATTTGAACAAGAATTGCTTTAATCAATCTTTATCTTTGTCATGCAAAGATAATTCTTTTTTTTTCGAATACCAAACTTGAAGATTAAATCATTTATTTAATCTTTAATTCTATTTCTAATTTGTATCACTCATGTCACTACTAAAAATTATCATAATGCATGTCTAATCCGTCAATCTCAACTGTCTGTTGATCTTTGAATCCTGGCCTGTCGTTTGAATAATCATTTTTTATAAATTGATCTGTCATTCTTCATTCCAATCTCTCTCAAAATCTTATGACTTTTTGGAGCAACTATCTTGAATCTTCGATGTTTTGCTAAATCACTATCATAGGCTATACTTGCACGAACTTTGAAAATATGAGGGCAATTATACTACAACAAAAAAATGGAGAAGGGCAATCGAGATGATATGTGGAATTACGTACATATTGGGCGAGATTGTTTAGTTTATTTATGTTTTGGCTTTCCTTTGTTCTCTGTTCTTAGCTTAGATTGCATTAGAGTTTTAGATTGCATTGCATGTTTGCTCTAATCTGTTTCTTCTGCATTTTCCAGACGTTACAGATATGATAAAGGCTAGCATTGTCGATCCTCTAAAAGTTATCAGAATTGCATTATTTGATCTAGAAAGGTAAAACTATTTATCTTTATTATAAATAGTGGAACTTGCAACTACAATATCTAATAAAAATCTACTTCCAAATATGCTTTTGATGGATGTTCATATCATCATCCAAAGCTCCAATTCACACACAAGCAAGGACACTTTCAAGCATATCAATTACAAATTTACAATCAATAATCAAGCTATTGATCAGTTGTTCAGGAATAAGACAGTTGTATATCACTAATTGAATATTGTATATTTGTTTGTTGTCTTGCATGAATTCATCTTTTTAAAAATTGTAAGAGATAACTAGGAAACATTATATCTAGCACCTAAGTTTAGGGTGCCATAGTTGGAAAAAGAAATGAAAATGTTTGAATTTTATCCTCTATATTATTTAACTTTTCTGAGTTTTTGATGTGCAAATTTTGAAACCTTATTTTCAGGTTGCAACTCCAAATTGGAGAAGTGAAAGTTGAATACCAACGAGGAAGAGTTTGGAAGAGCCGAAACTAATAGTGGCAGGAAAGCTGTGGATTTAAAAAGGGATTAAATAGGTCAAGCCCCTATAGGAGGTCACTGCCCTTCCAAAAGGATTGCAATTAAGGAAGGGGAAAATAGTATAAGTATATGAAAATAGGAGTATTATGTTTATATAGTGTTTGTAAATTGTACAGTGTCACTGAGACATTGAATGTAACCAATGAGATTTTGATTTTCCAATGAGGCTTATTGAAGTAAATTTTTAGAGTGATTTTTTCTCCACTTATAAATACTGTGTTGTGACTCCTCTTGATTTGTAATTTGTTTGTGTTTATGTCTGATCAATCATATTTGTTCAAGCATTTTAGTCTTCATTTCATGGTGTTTTTTAACATTTGAATATCTATGATACTTGAAGTTTATATGCATAAATTTGTGATGATTGATTAAGTTAGATTTGATTTGTAATGACTAAATATATGACTAAATTAATGGCTAAATACATGACTAAATATATGACTAAATAAATAACTACCATGACTAAATAAATGACCAGTTAACAACAATCAATGACTAAATCAATGACTAAATATATGACTAAATAAATCACTACCATGACTAAATAAATGACTAAATCAATGACTAAATCAATGACTAAATCAATGATCAAATCAATGACCAAATTAATGACCAAATCAATGACTAAATAAATGACTAAAATAGTTTAGTCATAAATTTGGTGGTGTTATAAATGACTACAAATAAACCACTAAAATAATCATGTCACTAAAATTAATGATTAAATATATGACTAAATATATGACTAAATATATGACTAAATAAATGACTAAATCAATGACCAAATCAATGACTAAATCAATGACTAAAATAGTTTAGTCATAAATTTGGTGGTGTTATAAATGACTACAAATAAACCACTAATAATCACATGACTAAAATTAGTCATTTATATGCAATTTTTAGTAGTTTATTTAGTCATATATTGTTGTTTGTGTACTAGTGTTTGATATCATTTTGAGGGTTTAATTCTGTTTTTGGAAGGAGAAATCAATCATTCTCTGTAACTGCTCTGTTTCCTCATATTTAAGGGTTGAGGGTCTTTAAAATGTTTAAATGACCCATTCCACTTTCTATTTCCACTTAATCTTGTGGAATATGTCTAAAATGCTCTAATTTTGGTGTTTCAATGCTTTGGTAGGTAGTGGGATAGAATTGTGAGAAAGGGAAGGAAACCCTAGGGCTGACAAAGTCATTTTTCCATATGAATTTGTGGTGTCAAGACAGGGTTTTGATAAAAAACTGATGGAATTTTCTTTGTGTGAGTAGTATGAGTTTGTGCAAGGTATAAGAATGGTGTTGATGCATTTGTTGATTTTGGTAAGCCCGGGTATGTGGTTTTTATTTTCAATAAAACCCTAGTATTTTGCATGAAAACAGAGGGTTTGGTGGATCAATAGGTTAGAGGTCATAAACCTAAGAATGAATCAAGGATTATGTGGTTTTGATAGACACTTTAACTCTGTCAAGTGATTTTTTGTGAAAACAAATTATTTTGGATATACTTCATTTGTAAAATAGGGCTAATCTAGTAGCCTAAATGCAAGGGCAGGTTATTGGTTCTCAATATTGTTGTGAAGAAATCACTTGTAATCTCTTGGGACAATTGTGTTGGGTATGTGGTAGGTCTAAATTGATTTTTTGTTGGCCATTTTATGGCCTTCTCCAGAACTATTCTCCTTTTGTTGATTCTTGAAGGCTAGAAGCCTCTTGTGAGGTGATTGAGTCAAGTTGAGCATTTTGTGTTCAAAGGAAGATTTCTTTGTTTTTAGTTGATCATTTTAGTGTTGGAATGGAAGTCATTACCATCTAGATTGCATCAAAGTGGTAACAGAGCTTCAACAACAAGATCTTTTGTTGGTGATTTGATTGATTTTGGAGGTTGGAAGGTGAAGAGACAAATTGGTGAAGATGCCTCCTAAGAATGTTGGTGCTGCTAGGGATTTGCAAGATCTGAAAGAGAAGCATGCTAAGCTTTTGGAATCTCATAATTTTGTGATGGAAAGGCTTGCTACCTTGGAGCCAAAGAAAAGGAGAGATGAAATGAAGAAAGTTAAATAGAGGAAGATGAAGAAGAATATGAAGATGTTGATGAGGAACTAGACCCTGAAGATCAGAGGATGGTGCAGCGAAAGGTGATTGTCATAAGGTAAAAGTTGAACTTCCCATGTATGGTGGTAATTTGAATGAAGAAGAATTGCTTGGTTGGATTGCTGCTATGGATAATTACTTTGAAAGTGAGGATATTTCAGATGAATAGATGGTGAAGGTGGCAAAAACAAAGCTAAAAGGACATGCTCTTTTATGGTGGGACTATGAACAAGCAGAGAGAAGAAAACAAGGCGAATCAAGGATTACTTCTTGGAATAAGATGGTGTAGAAATTGAAAGGTAAATTTCTTCCAAAAGATTATGAAGTTCAATTGTATAAAAATTTGCAAGGATTGAAACAAAAAGATCTTGATGTCAAGTATTACACTGGTGAATTTAACAAACTAAGCATAAGGTCAAGAAGGGATGAAGATGAGGTTGAAGAGGTGGCTAGATATCTAGGTGGTTTGAGATTTAATATTTAAGATGAACTTGTTGTTGCTAACCCCAAATCTGTTGAAAAGTGCATTCAATTAGCAATCAGGGTGGAGGAAAAGCTTAAAAGAAGGCAAGAGAAATTAGGGAGAGGAAGAGGTACTACTTGTGCAAGAGAGAGAGGAATAATCCCTACACCAAAGCAACCACTGGAAGAACAAGAAGGAGAAAATAGAGGTAAGGAGCAAGGTGTTGATACTAGAGGTGGATTTAGGGGTAAAGGAAGGTTTAGTGTTGGTAGAAGTTCTAATGATTTTGCAGGGAGATGTTATAAATGCAATGAATATGGTCATCCATCTTAGAAATTCCCTGAAAGGGTTGGTAGTTCATCAAGTGGTGAAAAAAGGATTGATAGAAGAGCACAATTGGTTCAAGAAGAGGAGTGTGAAATCAATCATTCTACAAGTTTGAGAGCTACTCCTAAAACAAGGGAGATGTTGATAGTGAGGAAGATAATATTGAAGGTAGAAAAGAGGTGCGGCCATTGCAAAGGAAGAGTATTTTCAAAACTAATTTTAAGTGCAAGAATAAGGTATGTAGAGTTGTCATTGATTCTATATCTACTGAAAATATGGTGTCTAGTGAGATGGTGAACAAAATTAAATCTACAAAAAGTACCTCATGAATTGCCTTACAAAGTGTCATGGTTGAGTGATGGGTAGTCTTTGATGGTAAATGAAAAGGCAGTTGTTGATTTCCAGATTGGAGGTTACAAGGATAGTGTTGTTTGTGATATTCTTCTTATCGATTGTTTTCACGTACTCCTAGGTAGACCTTGGCAATATGATAGGTATTCCATGTATGATGGTAGAGAGAATACATACACTATTGTGAAGCATGGATGTTCTTTTATTTTAACTCCACTTGTGGAAGATGTTAAGGGTAAAGCTAAGGTGATTATGTGTGGAAAGAAAGAGCTTGTAGAAATTGTGAAAGAAGACAAAGAGATAAGTGTTGCAGACAGTTCAAGGCATGGGGATGCTTTTCCAGTAGATGTAAAGATGAATGCAGGGTTGAAGAGTGAATTGAAAGTGAATTGGAAAGAAAATGTGTTGATAAGGACCATGGTGTGTCCTTTAGTTGATAATAATGTTTTAAAGTGTAAGGAATCTATAGGTACAATAGGTGGTAAGTATGATAGTATAGTGGGTCATGGAAAGGAAAGTACAGGGGTACATGTTGATAAGACAACAAGTCAGATGACAGTGATGAAAAGACAGAGTGCACAAGAAGTTAAGAGTGGATACAAACATGGAGATGAGATAAAGGTAAAGATAGATCAAGGGAATTATGACAAGTGTTTGTTTGCAGGCATAAAAGCAAAGATATTATCAAGTTTTGAAAGAAGGTAGACCTCTGGTCTGATAGCAGATATGAAGACAGGTTCAAATCCAAACAAGAACATAGATGCAGGGAAAATTACCAATTCACTGTATATGAATCAAAGAAATGTGTTTGCAGATCAGAAGGCATGTGAGAATCTTGGAGGAGCTGGTGTAAGGCATAACTCTTGTGAGAAGAGTTCTTTTATGTGGGGGTGTATGGTGCAGGAGCACCTAAACACCTTTGTCAAAATTTTCTCATTTGATTGGTCATAGGGTGAGTCAAGGATCGCATAGGAGTATTTTGAGTTTAATTACTCTAAATAAGGTCTAAAAAGACCATCCATTATGTAATTTTGGGGTTTGTAAGTCATTAGTGTCAATTTAGGGAAAAATTGCAAATAATGTCAAGTGCAAAACAAAAGTTGTTAAAATGTTGTTTTAGGGGAATATGAAGAGTTTAGGATTTTAAAGGCAGTTAGGAAGTTTTTTTGGTTATTTTTGGAGGGAACAATTTTATATAGCCTCTTGAAGGCTCAAGCAATGTTAAACAAATATTGAAGGATTACAAATCAATAAACAATGCTTTTCTACTACAAATCTTTGATTTTCTATACTTTGTTAACTTTGTACAAACCCATATAGGCTTCAAATTCTCTGAGTATTGTTGTGATATGTAATTACAAGTCTTATCTTTCATTTGATATCATTTTGAAGGTTTTATTCTATTTTTGGAAGGAGAAATCAATCATTCTCTATAACTGCTCTGTTTCCTCATATTTAAGGGTTGAGGGTCTTTAAAATGTTTAAATGACCCATTCCACTTTCTATTTCCACTGTATCTCATGGAATATGTCTAAAATGCTCTAATTTTTGTCTTTCAATGCTTTGGTAGGAAGTGGGATAGAATTGTGAGAAAGGGAAGGAAGCCCTAGGGCTGACAGAGTCATTTTTCCATGTGAATTTATGGTGTCAAGACAAGGTTTTGATAAAAAAAACTAATGGACTTGTCTTTGTGTGAGTATTATGAGTTTGTCCAGGGTATAAGAATGGTGTTTGATGCATTTTTGAGTTTGGTAAGCCCAGGTATGTGGTTTTTCAATAAAACCCTAATATTTTGCATGAAAACGGAGGGTTGGGTGGATCAACAGGTTAGAGGTCATAAACCTAAGAATAGGTCAAGGATTCTATGGTTTTGATAGACAATTTAACTCTGTCAAGTGATTTTTTGTGAATTTTTTTTTTTTTTGGATATACTTCATTTGTAAAATAGGGCTAATCTAGTAGCCTAAATACAGGGGCAGGTTATTGATTCTCAATATTGTTGTGAAGAAATCACTTGTAATCTCTTGGGACAATTGTGTTGGGTATGTGGGAGGTCTGAATTTATGTTTTTTTGGCCATTGTATGGCCTTCTCCATAATTGTTCTCCTTTTGTTGATTCTTGAAGGTTAGAAGCCTCTTGTGAGGTGATTGAGTCAAGTTGAGCATTTTGTGTTCAAAGGAAGATTTCTTTGTTTGTGGTTGATCATTTTGGTGTTGGAATGGAATTCATTACCACCTATATTGCATTATTATGGGAAATACACACATATTTAAATACTACTATTAGCCAAGCATTACATAAGTAAACAAAAATAACAAATATATGTGCTTCTTGTCCAATAAAGCTATCTATATATGTGCTTATTAACCATCCAACAATACATTTAGGTACTTTTACTAGTTTAAACTTTGGTCATGCATCAATTATTGAATTGATATCAGTTTGCAACACACATGCATCCCCCAATCGAATGTTCCAATGGCTTGGAAAAGTTAAATTGTAGATATTCAAATGAGATGATATAGAGAACATGTTTCCAAGTTAAATGTTTATTGGGTGATGAATTTTGTTCAACCTAGGGAGATCCAAGGGGGAATTACAAATAAGGGACCCACAAATTATGGAAGTAAATTATAGAATGATTTTTTGAAATATGATTGTAATTTCATTCCATGAAAGAGTTGTTAATTTTTTGGTGTAGTTGTGGGAGTCACAATTTATTAGTCCTTGACATAGATAGCAACAAGAGATTATTTAGGGGAGATGGTTCACTAGATGAGAGTGTTTCAATAGTTTCTATGACTATGTGTAGTAATGAATTTTCTCTAACTTTTAATTATTACTTTTAAATTTAAGCACAATTAATAATTATGATAGTGGAAACATGATTTGCTACACACCTTTATTACTTTACCAAGATATCTTATAACAAGTGGGAAATATTTCTTTCTACTTCTACTCATTTCTTCTATAAGAATACAATATACAATTATTCCCAACTTATCCAACTACTAATGATATCAATTTTTTTATGCATGCCTTATTTATAGATTTTCTAATGCACAATTGAGTTTCTTGTAATGTCAAAAAATCTATACCCTTCCCTTTCCTTAGTTTTTTTTCCTTTTGAAGGTTCTTAGTTCTTGTTTCTATTCGTCACTTTTTCATGTCAGCTTTATGTTACCCTTATATTTTTCTAATATCTTATCATATTTTAGCATAAACTATATGTACAATAGCACATTGCATAGGCATTCCCATGTCATGTTATCATCCCATTATAGTTTTCTTTTGGTGGTTGTCTTCAAGGATTTTTCCACTTGTCACATTTCCAAATGAGTGGAAATGTCTCATGATGAATCTAAATGTCTCGTTAGCCTCTTCCTCTTGTATCCTCTCCACTTTTTTGAAGCAATATTTTCATTTTTTTGTCTCTCTCCTTCTCTTGGCTCTCTCTTTATCTATCTCATAGCACTCTCAAGATCATACACATCTCTCTCAAGATCTCGACAATAGTTTCTTTTAGCTTTCTTATTATTGTTTTCCTCAAGCCTTTGCAAGTAATATTGTTCTTATTTATTATTTTATTGCAATAATTTTCATTTATATTGGCCTTGAGCACCTTGGGATTATCACATCACTTTTCCTTCAATCTAGTTCCACTATTGCACATTCAAAATTCTAAACATTCCCTAACACATTTGGGGTAGGAGCATACACACAGTATTTTCTTTCTATCTATTTATCTATCAAATTAGATTTGGATATTTTTGGATTTTGTAAAATTCAAGATTCCTATACCTTTCTACTTTTAGATGCTATTAGAATGGTGAAAAAATTTGAACTTGTCTTCTAGGATTAATCCCTAAATTTTGTCCTACATTTTAATGTTGAATGTTCTAATGATTTTGAAGCATATTATGCCGCTACTAGTTAAGAACATTTTGTCCAAGGTATTGATTTCCTACATGATGTTGAACAACTTGAACATGAACCTGAGTTAGCTGATCAATTTGAGCTTGAAGTTAAATATTACCTTCTTTGCCTAACTCAATCAATCAAGTCCAAATCTTCATCTAGAATTTTTTTTTTCATTCACCTCATGTATTTTTTTTTCAATATTGTTGAAATTCTAACCAAACTAAGATCTATTAAAACTTATAGGTGAAAATTGATGCTAGTCAACTTGGTGTATATATATATACACCTCAATTAGGCATGTCATATGCTCTTGCATTTACATTTGTATGTTGACCCTCTCTATTCTATCAATTGCAACATTGTTTCCTCTTAAATCATACTCATTAATGTTGATTCTTCTCCTTATGAGTAGCTAATCAACTAAATCATAATAGGTATATTAGTATTGGTCTCTAAAATCCACAAAGGTGTTGCCTCTACCTAATGTGATTACATGTTACTAGTCATCATATCTTCAAAACCCACCTCCATCCTATACTTTCCACTTAGCACAATGATTTTTTGTATTACTTGAACTACCTACTTGTGCAAGTTGATCTGCATGTTATCTTTCTCTATCTGTGGTAATATAAAATTTTCTACAATATTTATGATTTTTCAATGATTTGTATATGTTTAACAATTGTTCCTCAAAAACAACACCATTTTGTTGGGTCCCAAAACTACTACTCCACTTTCTAGAACACAATTTCACTCACAAAGCCAAGGTTATCATCAAGCAAGTGAAATTAGTTCATCAACATAACAATGTAAGTTTTAAGGTTAACTATACAAGAGTGGGTTCTCTCTCCTATGCTTCCAGATTAGCTTAAACTCAATAGATTATTCCTATAGGTTTGTATAAATAAAATAGATAATTGGAAACAATGGTAACCAATCCAAACTATTGATACAATTCCAAAAAAAATCACTGAGCATGAGAGAAACCAGTTACTCTACTACCTATAGATAACTAATTAGACACCACTGCAATGAGTGCAAAGTGGGGGAAATCTACATGATTCACATAAATTTATAAATACTATTCCATGCAATATGTGAAATCATGAATTGCACAGTGCTAGAATTAAACTAGCAAAAATTATTTAATGGTTTCTTGTTTAGTTGTTTGATATTGTGTGATTGGAACAAGTACATGGAGGACCAATTCCAATCCAAGGCACACATACTCAAAGCTAACAAAAATATAATTGCAATGGAAAATTCTAAATAACAATTGTTCTAAGAATTCAAACGTATTAATATGTATTATTATCATCACATATTGAACGTTATCCATCAATGAACTACTTAAATTCATATACAAACATGAACTGATTTGTTATGATAAATGTAAAAGGTTTAGAATATTTTCATGTTCATCAAATAGTGCTTACATTCACAACAATTTTTTTTAAAGAGAACATTCTAAAATTGTTATATTTTCTAAATATGTTTGTACATTAATGGATACATAAAATTGAACAATAAGCTTACAATAACATTTTAATGGTTTGATATTGTCCCTACCTCCTTGCAGTTGCTATGTTGGCCTCCTATAATGACCTTAATAAATAAGCCTTTACAACCATGATTCATAGATTGGACATCTAACCTAAATAGCTATTTCAATCATCATGAAGGTGCATTTAACTTGTCAACCTAGGGACGTGAACTTGAAATGGGTCAACACAGTATATGCACTAGGAACTTAAAGTAGTCATTCTACAACTAAGGAACACACGATACTAAAAGTAAATTTCTTGAAAAGGAATGAGACAAATGTTGAATATCAATCAACAACTATGTTAAGTTAAAACACATAACAGGAATAAAAATCTGAGCAACAGACAAGAGACTACTCTGTTTGCTTTGGCTATAGGAACAGTCACAAAATGGAATTCTAGTGGTTGCAGGAACAACTAGTGCCAGACTTCTAACTAAGTACTAAACAACAAGTAAAACTAAACTAATGCTAAACTAAGAAGACGGATTACTCACCAAGTGGGTCCCCTTGGATAAGTATCCTCTAAAACTAATGATAACTCAGATGCTCGAACTCATAACTTTATTTTATTCACTATAAGTTATGAGTACAAAAGAGTAGTGTATCTGTATTACTAAAAATTGGAGAGTGCAAGTACACTATCAAATCATGCAACCTCCTGAAGAAGGAGCATCAAATCATTATTTATACTAACAGCTAAACAAAGCATTCAACTCCATGACTAGGAGGACGCCATTTAGGGAAAACAAAGAAAATGGAGAAATGGAGGTTATGCATGCATGGAATTTGGTTAGACAAGTAGGTCCAAACACATATTTAGCACAGTAGTAACTTCCGTGCATGCTCAATCATTAAAATCCACTACAAGGCGGTTACATTCAGTTGCATGGAGAATCTTCTATCGTCGGCCTCCTTTGACTTGGAGCGATTCCTTTGTTGGATGTTATGGTGCATGCCCAACTGGCGGTGTCTTCCTCAACTTAGCATATTAAATCTACATGGAAAAGTCAGTACGCATAATAACTACACATCTATAACCACCTTAAGGAACATTCATTAACCACATGCAAAATCAATATAGATAATCCACATAATATGCCAAATATCATTAAAGCTTGCAGAGATAGGATTAAGTCCAATGTCAATGGTTTGAGGGAAATATTATGAAAATACCCACATTTAATATTAAAGTCCATGACATCTACCAGAAAATAAACTTTAGATTCTACCCAAAATTGGACCAAAAACTAGGCTCATCACTCCCCCCAACCTAACATTTTTCTAGTCCTCCAGCAAGGGAAGGGTTGTTCTTCTACTTGGTCAAAGCTCTAAAGTTTGCAACTGATAGCTTTCCAACATCATTGGTTATAGTGCATGAATCATGATCCCAATAGAATCCTCCCAAGCTGTCAAATTGTTCCATCTCTTCTTTTCTGCAGCAATGTCATATTGGTAGGATCTGAAGTTTGGCATGGGCCACATGAGCATGGGTGGCTAGAAAGTCAGGGGAAGCCAAGATCACCCCTGTGTTCTCCCAATCTGAATATACCTATTAATCATTTTTAGTGTTGCAGCATAATTGTGGATTGAATGAGGCTCATCCTGTTTTAGCTCATCAGTTAGACTATTCCATCTTTATGATAGAAATCTTCCCATAGTCTCCTCCTTTGTTGTTCTCTTTACCTCATACTCACTGTAAACTTCATCAATCCAAGGCATAATCCTATTGCCATAACTAGGCTTGAGAAGCATTTTGTGTCATTCTCTATAAATATCCCTTGGGTTGCTTGATTCATCCCCAACGAGCAGAGGGATATCAGACTCCAATTTCTTATAAGCTCCATGTTGTTGTCCCCAACTAATCTCATTTTGTACCCAAGACATGAATTCCCTCAATTGGACATCCCCAACATACAACAACGGATTCCAATCTTGGTCTTGAGTTATAGCATAATTATGTAAATAAAACTCACACAACAAATTCTTCATTTTAGGGGAGGAAATCCTATAAGCATCTAAAAATTCAATAGGGGTGTCAATAGAAGGATTCAAACCTGAGCCAATCCTTGACAGCTTAAAAGAGAGTTATTTCTCTTTCAGGAGCAAAGCATAGACCCTAGGAGGGGTCCTACATTCCAAAATTTGTGGTGTCAAAGTTGCCATATCATCCACCCTCTGCTTCAAGGTGGAAATTTTTGCATCTTTACCTTCAATCTCCTCATCCTTCTTTTCAATTTCCTTCTTCAATTTATGTTTTTCCTTTTTCCATTCTTCCTCCCTTCTTTGTATTTCTTTCCATAAATTCAAAATTGTTGCATGTACTATAAAATCAAGAGGATTATGAATTCCTACCAGTCTTTTTGTCGATGGCGGCTCCTCATATGACACTATCTACATGGAATCAGGTTGTCCAGTCGTCTCTGGCTATAGGGGCATTGTTTCTTCTTCCACTTCTTGCTACAGGACTTCTTGTTGCAGGACTTCTTGCTCATGCAGCAGGAAATCCTAATTTTCCTCAAACTCTTCTGTAATGTTAGCAAGATCGGCCAGTGTTATATTTGTTGCTTCCCTAAATATGTCTTCTTCTTCGACATTCTCCTGTCCCATTGGAGTTTTATGGTCCTCATGTGATGTCTCACTAGGCTTAGGGATTTCCTATGGAGGTGTACCAATTGCAGGCCCAGCTGGTCTTGATTTCCTAAGAGGTCTCTCACATTTTCCTTTGGCTACAGGATGAACAATGTCAACCTTCCTCTTTCTAGAACTTGGCACGTTTCTTTCTACAGGTTGTGTTTTAGCTTTCCCTTTTTTTCATTTCTACTTTTCTCTGTTGTGCTCTAGTTTTCATTAGGGTTTCAAGTGGAATGTCATCATCAGAATCTGATAAAGAGATTTCTTTTTCTGAGTGCTCTGTTTCAGAAGAACTAATTTCTATGGTTTCTTTTGCTGCAAGAGGATTCACATTAGAGCTAGCACCAGAGGTTGAAGCACTAAGAGTGGCTTCAGTCATGCTCAATCTCCTACTAGACCTATGGGGTTGAGGTAAAACCCTAGTTTGCAACTACTCGGGTCTAATTTAATCAACATTTATAAATTCTTCCCAAGTCATTCCAGATATATCATGCGGAGACTTTTCAACCAACAATTTAATCAAACAATGGTGGGAAACAGAATTATCCCTACCTTTTTGGGTCTTGGCCGCCATGATTGAGGGAAGATTGTATAACACATTAGGAACATTCATCCTCCTTTTGTGCCTCATGTGATTCAAAAGCCTGAAGTGCATGGAATGCAAATTTGATAGGCGACCCTCACAAGTGATGTATTTGATCACATAAACAACTATCTTCTTCCATGGCTCAGGAAGAGACATTCTCTTTGTGCCATGTTTATCAATGCTCAATGGGGGGTCATTCGGCTTTGTAAATTCGGCCCTTGATGATCTGGTGTCTATGGAGGTAGGGTAATTTTTGCCACCAGCCGGTAACCCTATGACCTCTACAATTCTTTCCTTAGTTTCCACAAATTCCAACCCTTTTACTGTGGCTTTTCCTTCAGAAAATGTCTAAGCAAATTCAAGGGCAATGCTTTCATCAAAGTTGTCCAACTTCAGGAAGTAATCTGACCATCCACATTTTCTAAATTCAGCCAGGCATTGTGCATCCTGCAATAAAACACCATGCACCATGGGTTCATTTCGAATTAACCCACCTCCCATTGTCTACAATCAAACAAATGCTCTGCAACTTCTTTCTTGTAATTCCCATCTGAAAAATCAAGCTCACTTTCCTACAATACCTGCTAAATTTTTAGTGCCAATATTGACTGAATTTTCTTAGCTTTGTTTCCCTTTTTTCTTGCAATTCAAGATTATGAAAGGGTCAATAATGGCAAGAAAGGGAGTGATAAAGGGGAATTATGATGGGAAGAAATGGCAGCTGCAGTTAATGTCACTTCACACATGCAAGCCGTCCTCTCACTCAGATTTCAAATCAACTCATTTTAAATTTTCTGATGTAGCCTAGCATAAATTGACACATGGGCAATATATTTGCATCTTTTTCTTTCCCCTCCCCCCAGCCTAAATTTGTACATGTGTCCACACATGTGAGATGGGAGTGGTGATTTGACATGGAATGATGACATTTTATGTAAACGTCTATACTAACGTATAATGATTAAATAAATGCACTTAAAAGATGATTAAAGATAGCAATTAATGCGCACATACCTGAATGTGTGGAAGATTCACTACAAAAATTGTGGAGAAAGTACCAGTCGCCTTTTAGGGAATAAATTGAGCAATTAATGAAGATGAAGTGGAATGAAGTGATGGAAGAGAAAGAAAGGTGGTGATGGATGGGTGAATGGGCGGATGGATGAAGAAATGGACTTCCACATAAGTGAAAGTCTTCATTATGAGAAGTATGTACCTTAATTAGCCAGAAGGAGGGACACTAGGTCCATTTCCTTTGGCTGCAGGAAGCTCAGGTGCTAAGTGTTGGGTGAATTGTTGCAAGAACTCTTCTTTGGAAGTTGGCTTATGATATAATCTAAGGCGATGACCATTGACAAGTAATTTGAACCTGACAGGCTCAATGATAGTGTTGTGTAGTTTTTGCACACACACACCCCACCGGAGGCAAGGACCCTCTTTTTTCTTTTGCATCTCTACATCTTGGCTTGGTCAAATTTTCAGTTTTGCTCTTCTTGGGAGGTTATTTTGGGATCAAGTCCAGACTGGGTTTCATGAAGGCAATATTTTGAGGCTCTAGGGGAAATTCACCTGTCTTGGAATTTGAAAATGGGTATTTTGAAGTGAATTTTCAACATCATATGTAGATATTTTTTGCACTCTTGGATAGAGGACAAAAAATTAGGTAGGGTTGCTTTTTGAAGTTTTTGAAAATTCCTTTTAGAAAAAAAGTTATGAGGTTTAGGGGATTTTGACCCTGCCTGGAAATGGGAGATTTCCATCCCTGGTGGAAATCCCCTAATTTCTATT
>VDFB02080122.1:0-36085 GCA_007258455.2 Sequoia sempervirens
TGCATATGTAATAGACAAATGGTGAATAATGTCTCATATTCTCTAAGTCTGATTTTAAATTATAATCACCTGCATATCATTTCCATCCTTGTAGCAAGTTATATTTTATGTTATAAGCATAATAAAGAAGTTGGATTTTGGCTACAAACTATTTGGCAAAATGTCTATAGCTGTAGGTGATCATTTGCACATGTAGTTGTCATTTATATGCACTTCAAAATATAAAATATCTTGTATAGAATTTATATTTCATGAATAGACAACTTGCATTGTTGGAAGAACACTCAAAACATCATTGGCATCATTTAAAAACCAAAAAAAGTCAAACAGCAACAAAAACCAGCATATATCAGTTTGCACACCAAGTGTTTGATGAAATTCCTAAGGCAGAAAATCAGAGGTTTTTTTATCAGATTTGGCAAGGCACTTTACAGTGGTACCAGAGCTAGCATTCCTGCCAGCTTGTGTGTTAGATTTGGGTTATGAACGAGGGAATTCTAGATATCAACCCACTTGACATCCATTATAGAAGATTGAGAAGAGGTTTGGGACCACTTGATTTCATGGGGGGTAGAGGAGATATACTTGAGGGCAGCACCTAGCATAATTTGAATGACCTAGCTAGAGGTCAACATGAAATAGCACAACAAATAGCACAACTTGTACAACTTGTTGGTAGTAGAAACAACAACAATGGTCATAATAGCAATGATGGGCATAATGGATGTAATGGGGGTCATGACAATAATGTAGAAGTTAGTAACTCAGCTAAGAGAAATTCTAGGGTAGTTAGCAGGGTGACACCAAGGCCTCTCATGCCTCAATTCTTGGGAGAACATGATGCTGCAAACCCAGGGTAGCAAGCTCAAGAAGAGCGCTTCATAGAAGATTTTAGGGAGTACCAAACATTATGGGATGAATTTCATACTGCAATGTCATTGGGATATTTTTGCACTATCAAATATAGGAATAGGTCAAGAAACAACAACAAAGGGAAACAAAACTAGGATCTATAGTGGAAGGTTGGGAAAATTTCAATACCTTCCTTTGATGGGTCTAGTAAATGTACAACTAGAGCCTAGGTCCAGAAGTTTGACACTTATTTCCAACTCAACCCTATGTTGGAGACTAAAGCAATTAAGTATGCTACTCTACACTTGGATGGTGAAGCACATGAGTGGTGGTACCATAGACTTGTCACTTTGGGACATGCCAATACCACATCCTATTTGGAGTTCACAAAAAAATTAATGGAAAAATTTGATCAAAAGGATCCTGAACTTCATTTCAAGGAGTTAGGACAACTTAAGTAGAGTGGCTCAGTTGAGGCATATATTTTAGAGTTTCAATGGTTGGCAATCATTGTGATAGATATATTGGAGTAGAGGTTGGTTATTCTCTTCATTGAGGGTCTATACAAACCACTTCGTGGTTGGATCAAGGCTTTCAAATTTGATTCCCTACAGGATGCAATCACTAGAGCAAGAGACATGGAGTACTCCACTCCTAGCAACAAACCCCCTTCTAAAACCTTCATTCCTCAAAAGAACAAGGGAACAGAGCCTTTCTAGAAGAAGGGAAACAAGAAAAGTGATCCAGATGATGAGTACCGCAAGGAATGCATAATAAAGGGAATATGTTACCATTGCAAGAAACATTAGGAACCTAGACACTATTTCCTAGGTAAAGGAATTTTTCATCTCATTGAGGTCATATTTGAGGATGAGAGTAGTGATGATGAGCAACCATAGGACAATGATGACAACAGTTTAGATGAGGAGCAACCCCAAGAAAAGGGAAAGAGTATTCCAATAGCTACTCTTTCAGGCACACCTAGATTCAACTCTTTTAGATTTAGGGGTGTTTTACAGGTACATCGCATAGTAGTGTTGATTGATAGTGGGGCCACCCACAACTTTATTGATGCATACCTAGTAGTGAAGAAGAAGCTACCTATAGAGGACTTTGAGAAATTTAATGTGATGGTGACAAATGGTTATAATATGACATGCACTCAAAGGGTCCCACATTTTCCTGTTACTTTGGGAAATTACACAGTCACAAATGACTTCTATGTGGTGGATTTGGGTGACACTCATGCTATACTTGGAGTTGAGTGGTTACATTCATTAGGAAAATATTCACAAAACTTTCAAACCATGGAACTTAAGTTCAGGATAGTAGATGGGCAACGAGTAGTGCTTAGAGGCATGGCTACTAGATCTACCAAGGTTGTGTCTACTAGACACATGGAGAGAATTTTCTAACATGATGATATAGCTTGGGCAGCATAGTATTTGATTACCACTAAGGAGGCTATGGATTTAGGGCAGCCATATCATATTGACATTTAGGAGCCTCTTAGTAAGAATGATAGGGTGTTTGGAGAGATACCTCCAGGGAGGCCAGCTGATAGGGGTTTTGAGCATACCATTGAGTTGGAGAAGGGGGAAAAACAAGTCATGACCACCCACTATCATCATCCTAAGAAATTCAAGGATGAGATTGAGAAATCAATCAAGGAATTGCTTGAGATGGGACACATTAGACTGAGCTCCTGTCCATTTTCATCTTCTGTAGTCCTAGTAAAGAAGAAGGATGGAACCAAGCGGATGTGTATTGACTACCGAGTTCTCAATAAGAAAACCATTAAGAATAGATACCCTATGCCTTGGATAGATGAGTTGTTGGATGAACTTCATGGGGCAGTATACTTTTTGAAGATTGATCTTCATTCAAGATACCATCATATCAGAGTCAAAGAGCAGGACATACACAAAATAGAATTCTATTGTCACTATGGGCATTATGAGTTCTTGGTCATTCCATTTGGTTTGAAAAATGCACCTGCCACATTTTTGTCCTACATGAATCATACATTCAATAAGCAGTTGCATAAATTTTTGTTGTTGTTCTTTGATTACTTTCTCATATATAGCAAGACTTAGGAGGAGAATTTGAGGGAGCTCGATGAGATCTTGACTATCATGGAGGAGCAGTCACTCTACGCTAAGGCTTCAAAATGCGAGTTTGGCATTAGAGAGATATATTATTGGGGCATGTGATCAACGCAGATGGAGTGAAGGTCCATCAGGAGTAGATACAGGTGATACTTGATCAGTGCAGACGTAGTTTAGGTCCATCAGGAGAAGATACAGGCAATACTTGATTGGCCACCACCTAGGAAACTCACAGAGTTGTAAGGCTTCTTTGAATTGTGCAGTTACTATAGGTAATTTTTTAGGGGATTTTCACAGTTGGGAGTACCTTTGACAGATTTGACCAAGAGAGGTGCATTTAGTTGGTCAGAGAAGGCACAACGATATTTTGATAAGCTCAAGGAGGTCATGAGTAGTTGTCTAGTATTGGCGCTTCTAGATTTCACATAGCCATTTGTTCTTGAGTGTGATGCCTCAAGTGAGGGCGTAGGAGCAGTGTTGATGTAGAATAGAAAACCCATAGCTTTTGAGAGCCATAAGTTGATGGGACTAGAGATACTATACTCCATCTATGATAAGGAGATGCTCACCATTATGCATGCTTTGGAAAAATTCAGACAGTATCTAGTTGGATGAAAGTTTGTGGTGAGGACTGACCACAATCATCTCAGATACTTCTTGGAGCAGAGGTATTTAATTGAGAGACAACAAAAGTGGGTTAGCAAGATACAAGCATATGACTTTGAGATAGAGTATGTGAAGGAGAAGAAGAATGTCATGGTAGATTCCCTTTCCAAAAGACCTTCAACTTGCTCACTTTCAGAGATTTCCATAGATTGGAAGTCCCTCTTGTTGGTGGAGTACTCCAAGAATAATTTTTCTTGTGAGTTGACGGATGGACTGATATAGGATGATAGGTATCAAGTTGTGAATGATATGATCCTTTACAAGGACAAGATCTACTTGGTGCCAAAGTCTAGACTGAAGGAGAAGATATTGCAGGCTTCTCATGACACTCCCTTAGCAGGCCATCAAGGCTATTCCAAAACTTATAGACAGATTAGAGAGAGGTTCTCATGGAAGGGCCTCAAGGATGATGTATTGAGACATTTTAGGGAGTGTGTGACTTGTCAGTGAAACAAGTCAAAGCATCCACATCCAGCCAGATTGCTACAACCATTTCCTATCCCAGAGAAAAAATGGGAGAGCATTTCTATGGACTTCATCACAAGTCTACCTAAGTTACATGGGAGAGATATTATCTTTGTGTTTGTGGATTGGTTGATGAAGTATGCTCACTTCTTTTCTATCTTGATAGAGTACAAGGCTGCACAGGTAGCTGAGTTATTTTTCAGGGAGTTTTTCATATTGCATGGGCTACCTCAGTACATAGTCAGTGATAGGGATAGTAGATTCATGAGTGCATTCTGGCAGGATCTATTTAGTTTGGAAGGTATTGAGTTGACTTTGAGCATGAGTTATCACCCTCAGATAGATGGATAGACAAATAGTGTCAACAAGTGGATTGAGGGGTACTCGCACAACTAAATTCTAGGGCATCAACGGGCATGGATTAAGTGGTTGCACTTGGGAGATTATTATTATAATAGCACTTATCATATGTCCATTGGGATGATTCCTTTCTAAGCTTTGTATAGATACGATGCACCTTCATTCATGGAGATGGATTTTGGTGAGAGCAGGGCTCCCAAAGCCAAGGATTGAATTTAGGAGAGTCTAGATATCTTGAGGCTCTCAAAGATAACCTGTAGATGGCACAAAATTGACAAAATAATTATGCTGATAGAGATAAGGTTGGGCGCAGTTTTGAGGTTGGTGATTTGGTATACCTTTGTTTGTAGTCCTATAGAAAGTATTCTCTTAAGAAGAGTTGAGAGGAGAAGCTCAAGCCTAGATTTTATGGGCCATATAGGATCATCAGATGGGTTGGAGAAGTAGCATATGAGTTGGAGCTACCAGAGAGCAGCAAGATTCATAATGTATTTCATTTTTCATGCCTCAAGAAGGCATTGGGTGAGCGGGATACTTCTTCTTCAGAGTTTCCACCATTGGATGAGGAAGGACATTTGGTACTGATTCCTAAGAAGATAGTTGATACCAGAGAGAGGAGGTTGAGAAACAAAGTGGTTAAGGATTTTTTGGTTAGATGGAGAGACTTGCCAGCAGAGGATGCAACTTGGGAGGGAGAGCAGATTTTACAACATCCTAGTTTGCAATTGCTTGAGCACAATCAATCTCAGGAAGGGATGACTATAATGTCCCATTCTCGGTAGCCCTTCAAGTTGTCGCTTAGCCTTTTCCTTCCCGAAGGCTAATGCCAATAACAGGGAATCATTTATTTAATTATTTGAGTATTGCCTCAGTTCAAGCTAAACTTTAAAGGTGATGCCAAACAATTAATTAAATCTTTTATAAAGTGACTATGCAAAAAGCTCAAAAAGTGATTTAATGAAATATTTTTTAAAAGTGAACTTTATAAAATTCACTTTATTTGGTGAATGGGAAAAATTAAAAGAAAAGGAGAGTTTAATTTTGTCAGGTCTTCTTGGAAAATATAAGGAAGGAATTCAGTTTGGTCGACACCTTTCAACTTCATATTTTCATGGCAAGATTGAGCACACATTTGGTTTAGGGTTTTAAGACCCTAATAGTTCAGTTTCAGGTGTGAGATATCACCCCTAGCTAAATGAGATCGGTTTTGGAAGAAGGATTTTTGTAGGAGAAATTGATTTGAGGAGGGTTTCATGCAGATTGGACAAATTCATTTTCAGTTCAAGAGTTCATTGCTTTTGCTTTTTGGAGATCATATTCAAAGGCCCAATGGTGATACGATTTGTTGGTTACAATCAAAAAGTTTTAAGCTCATCCTTGGATGATTTTGGAGGAGTTATTTGCAAGCCATTAAGAGGATGATTTTTCTCCTAGTAGTCGACTTTCTCAGTCAAGAAGTTGGGTCAATTTTGATATATTATGGTTGGTAAAAATTGTGGTATCCTTGAGGAGATTGATGTAGCTGGTAGGAGTTCGATTTGGTGATTAGAAGACAGATAAAATTTATTTTTGGTCTTGTTTATGTTTGTTTCCTTCCTCTACTTCAGTCACAACCTTTGCAAGTCAAGGACAACTTATGTAGAAGATTCAATCATCATCAATTGCAACAATCTTGATCTCTAGACATCATTACAGGTTCCTAAGTTTTGTTTGTACTATTGCATATTATGGATATTTGCATAGGGGGTTTGATCGTTGTAATATACAATGAACTATCATTGTAAATTAGTCATGGAGTCAAGTAGCATTGCATATGTAATAGACAAATGGTAAATAATGTCTCATATTCTCGAAGTCTGATTTTGCATGATAATCACCTACATATCATTTCCATCCTTGTAGCAAGTTATATGTTATTTCATAAGCATAATAAAGAAGTTGGAGTTTGGCTGCAAACTATTTGACAAAATGTCTTTAGTTGTAGGTGATGATTTACACATGTAGTTTTCATTTATATGCACTTCAAAATACAAAATATCTTGCATAGCATTTCTATTTCATGAATAGATAGCTTGCATTGTTGGAAGAACACTCAAAACATCATTGGCATCATTTAAAAACCAAAACAAGTCAAACAACAACAAAAACCAGAATATATTAGTTTGCACACCAATTGTTTGATGAAATTCCTAAAGCAGAAAATTAGAGGTTTTTTTATCAGATTTGGCAAGGCACTTTATAGTGGTATCAAAGCTAGCATTCCTTCCAGCCTGTGTGCTAGATTTGGGTTATGAACAAGGAAATTCTAGATATCAACCCACTTGACCCATTATAGAAGATTAAGAAGAGGTTTGGGACCACTTGATTTCATGGGGGATAGAGGAGATATACCTAAGGGAAGCACCCAACATATTCTAAATGATTTAGCTAGAGGTCAACATGAAATAGCACAACAAATGAGCACAACTTGTACAACAACTTGTTTGTGGTAGAAACAACAACAATGGTAATAATGGCAATGATGGGAAGAATTGACGTAATGTAGGTCATGATAATAATGTAAAAGTTAGTATCTCAGCTCAGAGAAATGCTAGGGCAGCTAGCAGGGTGACACTGAGGCCTCTCATGCCTCAATTCTTGGGAGAACATGATGTTGCAAACCATGGGAAGAAAGCTCAAGAAGAGGTCTTCACAAAATATTTCAGGGAGTACCAAATGTTAGGGGATGAATTTCATGTTGTAATGTCATTGGGAGATTTTTTCACTATCAAATACAGGAATAGGCCAAGAAACAACAACAAAGGGTAGCAAAACCAGGATCTATAGTGCAAGATTAGGAAACTTTCAATCCCTTCCTTTGATGGGTCTAGTAAATGTACACCTAGAGCTTGGGGCCAGAAGTTGGACACTTACTTCCAACTCAACCCTATGTTGGAGACCGAAGCAATTAAGTATGATACTCTATATTTGGATGGAAAAGCGCATGATTGGTGTTACAATGGACTTGTCACTTTGGAACATGCCAATATCACATCCTATTTGGAGTTCACACAAAAATTAAGGGACAAGTTTGATCAAAAGGATCTTGAACTTCATTTCAAGGAGTTAGCACAACTTAAGCAGAGTGGCTCAGTTGATGCATATATTTCATAATTTTAGTGGTTGTCAATCATGGTGCTAGATATATCAAAGTAGAGGTTGGTTATGCTCATCATTAAGGTTCTATCTGAACCACTTCGTGGTTGGATCAAGGCTTTCAAATATGATTCCCTATAGAATGTGATCACAAGAGCAAGAGACATGGAGTACTCCACTCCTAGCAACAAACCCCCTTCTAAACCCTTCATTCCTCAAAAGAACAAGGGAAAGAATCCTTTCCAAAAGAAGGGAAATAAGAAAAGTGATCTAGATGATGAGTACTTCAAGGAATGTAGAATAAAGGGAATATGTTATCATTGAGCCTAGACACCATTGCTTAGGTAAAGGAAAGGTTCATCTCATTGAGGTCATATATGAGGATGAGATTAGTGATGATGAGCAACCATAGGACAATGATGACAATAGATCAGATGAGGAGCAGCCCCAAGAAAAGGGAAAGAGTAGTATGATAGCTACTCTTTCGGGCACACCTAGATTCAACTCTTTTAGAGTTAGGGGTGTTTTATAGGGACATCACATAGCAGTATTGATTGATAGTGGGGCCACCCACAACTTTATTGATGTAACCCTAGTAGCGAAGCAGAAGCTACCCACAAGGGAATTTGAGGGATTTAATGTGATGGTGGCAGATGGTTATAATATGACATGCACTCAAAGGGTCCCATAGTTGCCTATTACTTTGGGAAATTACATAGTCATAGATGACTTCTATGTGGTGGATTTGGGTCACACTCATGCTATACTTGGATTTTAGTGGTTACATTCATTAGGGAACTATTCATAGAACTTTCAAACCATGGAACTTAAGTTTAGGACAACAGATGGGCATCAAGTAGTGCTTAGAGGCATGACTATTGTATCAACCAAGGTTGTGTCTACTAGGTGCATGGAGAGCATTTTTTGACATGATGATATAACTTGGGTAGTAAAATGTTTGATTACCACTAAGGAGGCTACGGATTCAGGGCAGCCATATCACATTGACATTAGGGAGCTTCTTGGTAAGTATGATAGGGTGTTTGGAGAGATACCTCCAGGAAGGCCACCTGATAGGGGTTTTGAGCATACCATTGAGTTGGAGGAGGGGGCCAAACTAGTCATCACCAGCCCTATCATCATCCTAAGAAATTTAAGGATGATATTGAAAAAGAAATCAAGGAATTGCTTGAGATGGGACACATTAGACCGAGCTCCAGTCTATTTGTTTCTTTTGTGGTCCTGGTAAAGAAAAAGGATGGAACCATGTAGATGTGCATTGACTACCAAGCTCTCAATATGAAAACCATTGAGAATAGGTACCCTATACCCTAGACAGATGAGTTGTTGGATGAACTTCATGGGGCAGTGTACTTTTTGAAGATTGATCTTCATTTAGGGTACCATCGGATTAGAGTCAGAGAGCAAGACATACACAAAACAACATTTTACTGTCATTGTTGGAATTACGAGTTCCTGGTTATTCCATTTGGTTTCACAAACACACCTGCCACATTTCAATCATGCATGAATCATACATTCAATAAGAAATTGCATAATTTTTTGTTAGTGTTCTTTGATGACTTGCTCATATACAACAAGACTTGGGAGGAGAATTTGAGGCAGCTTGATGATTTCTTGACTATCATGGAGGAGCAGTCACTCTACGATAAGGCTTCAAAATTTGAGTTTGGCCTTAGAGAGATATTGTATTTGGGGCATGTGATTAGTGTAGATGAAGTTCAAGTCCATCAAGAGAAGATACAGGCAATACTTTATTGGCCACCGCCTAGGACACTACAGAGTTGTGAGGCTTCTTTGGATTGTGTAGTTACTATAAGCAGTTTGTGAGGGGATTTTCACAGTTGTGAGCACCTTTGACAGATTTTACCAAGAGAGGTGCATTCAGTTGGTCAGAGGAGGCACAACGAGCTTTTCATAAGCTCGAGGAGGTGATGAGTAGTTGTCCAATATTGGCACTTCTAGATTCCACACAGCCATTTATTCTTGAGTGTGATGCCTCGGGTGAGGGCATACGAGCAGTGTTGATGCAAAACAGACACCCCATAGCTTTTGAGAGTCGTAAGTTGAGGGGACTAGAGAGACTATACTCCATCTACAATAAGGAGATGCTCGCCATTATGCATGCTTTGGCGAAGTTCAAATAGTGTCTAGGTGGAGGGAAGTTTGTGGTGAGGACCAACCACAATAGTCTTACATACTTCTTGGAGTAGAGGGATTTGAATGAGAGATAGCATAAGTGGGTCAACAGGATATAGGCATATGACTTTGATATAGAGTATGTGAAGGGGAAGAATAATTTCATGGCGGATGCCCTTTCCAGAAGACCTCCAGCTTGCTCACTTTCAGAGATTTTCGCACATTGGAAGTCACTCTTGTTGGTGGAGTACTCCAAGAATAGGTTTGCTTGTGATTTGATGGATGGACTAGTACAGGGTGACAAGTATCGAGTTGTGGATGATATGATCTTTTACAAGGATAGGATCTAGTTGGTACCAGAGTCAACATTGAAGGAGAAGATATTGTAGGCTTCTCATGACACTCCCTTAGCAGGCCATCATGCCTATTTCAAAACTTATAGACAGATCAGAGAGAGGTTCTCATGGAAGGGCCTCAAGGATGATGTATTGAGACATGTCAGGGAGTGTGTGACTTGTTAGATGAACAATTCAAAGCATACACATCCAATCGGATTGCTACAACCATTTCCTATCCCAGAGTAGAAATGGGAGAGAATTTCTATGGACTTTATCATAGGTCTACCTAAGGTGCATGGGAGAGATAGGATCTTTGTGGTGGTGGATCAGTTGATGAAGTATACTCACTTCTTTGCTATACCGACAGAGTACAGGGCTGCATAGGTAGCTGAGTTATTTTTTAGGGAGTTTTTCAGATTGCATGGGATACCTCAGTACATAGTCAGTGATAGGGATAGTAGATTCATGAGTGCATTATGGTAGGATCTATTTAGGTTGGTAGGTACTGAGTTGACTCTGAGCATGAGTTATCACCCTCAGACAAATGGACAGACAAAGATTTTTAATAAGTGGATTGAGAGGTACTTGTGCAACTACATTGTAGGGCATCAATGGGCATGGATTAAGTGATTGCACTTGGGAGAGTATTTTTATAATAGCACTTATCATATGTCCATTGGGATGAGTCCTTTCAGAGCTTTGTACAAATATGATGCACCTTCATTCATGGAGATGGATTTTGGTTAGAGAAAGGCTCCCAAAGCCAAAGATTAGATTCAAGAGAGTCAGGATATCTTGAGGGCACTCAAAGATAACCTATAAGTGGCTCAAAACCAACAAAAAACTTATGTTGATAGACATAGGGTTGAGAACAGTTTTGAGGTTGGTGATTTGGTATACCTTCATTTGAAACCCTATAAACTATCTTCTCTTAAGAAGAGTGGAGCAGAGAAGCTCAAGCCCATATTTTATGGGCCATACAAGATCACCATATGGGTTGGAGAGGTAGCATATGAGTTGGAGTTTCCAGAGAGCAACAAGATTCATAATGTATTTCATTTTTCATGCCTCAAGAAGGCACTGGGTCAGAAGGTTACTTCTTCTTTAGAGCTTCCACCATTGGATGAGGAAGGACAATTGGTACTGATTCCTGAGGAGATAGTTGATACCAAAGAGAGGAGGTTGAGAAACAAAGTGGTTAAGGAGTTTCTGGTTAGATGGAGAGAATTTCCAGCAGAGGACGTAACTTGGGAGGGAGAGAAGATTTTACAGCATACCAGTTTTTAATTGCTTGAGGACAATTAATCTTAGGAAGGTAGGATTATAATGTCCCCTTCTCAGCAGCCCTTTAGGTTGTTGCTTAGCCTTTTCCTTCCCGAAGGCTAATGCCAATATCAGGGAATCATTTATTTAATTATTTGAGTATTGCCTAAGTTCAAGCTAAGCTTTAAATGTGATGCCAAACAATTAATTAAATCTTTTTATAAAGTGACTATGAAAAAAGCTCAAAAAATGATTTAATGAAATATTTTTTAAAGTGAACTTTATAAAATTCATTTTATTTGGTGAATGGGAAAAATTAAAAGAAAAGGAGAGTTTAATTTTGTCAAGCCTTCTTGGAAAATATAAGGAAGGAATTCATTTTGGTCAACAAACTTTGAAGTTCATATTTTCATAGCAAGATTGAACACACATCTGGTTTAGGGTTTTAAGCCCTTCATAGTTCAGTTTTGGGTGTGAGATATCACCCCTTGCTGAATGAGATCAATTTTGGAAGGACATTTGCAGGAGAAATGGATTTGAGGAGGGTTTCATGTAGATTGGATGAAGTCATTTTTAGTTCAAGAGTTCATCGCTTTTATTTTTTGAGATCATATTCACAATCCCAAGGGTGATACAATTTGTTGGTTACAATCAACAAGTTTTAAGCTTAGCCTTGGATGATTTTGGAGGAGTTATTTGAAGTCCATTAAGAGGACAATTTTTCTCCTATAGTTGACTTTCTCAGTCAAGAAGCTGGGTCTATTTTGATATATTATGGCTGGAAAAAATCATGGTATCCTTGAGGAGATTGGCATAGCTGGTAGGAGTTTGATTTGGTGATTAGAAGATAGATAAAATTTATTTGTGGTCTTGTTTATGTTTGTTTTCTTCCTCTACTTCAGTCACAGCCTTTGCAAGTCAAGGGTGACTTATGTAGAAGATTCAATCATCATCAATTGCTGCAATCTTAATCTCCAGATGTCATTTCAGGTTCCTAGGTTTTGTTTGTAATCTTGCATATTATGAATATTTGAATAGGGGGTTTGATTGTTGTAATACATAGTGAACTATCATTGTAAATCTTTCATGGAGTCAAGTAGCATTGCATATGTAATAAATAGATGGTGAATAATGTCACATATTCTCTAAGTCTGATTTTGCATTATAATCACATGCATATCATTTCCAGCCTTGTAGCAAGTTATATTTTATGTCATAAGCATAATAAAGAATTTGGAGTTTGGCTGTAAACTATTTGACAAAATGTCTATAGTTGTAGGTGATCATTTGCACATGTAGTTGTCATTTATATGTACTTGAAAATGCAAAATATCTTGCATAGCATTTCTATGTCATGAATAGACAACTTGCATTGTTGGAAGAACACTCAAAACATAATTGGCATCATTTAAAAACCAAAACAAGTCAAACAGCAACAAAAACCAGCATATATCAATTTGCACACCAAGTGTTTAACGAAATTCCTAAGGCAAAAAATTAGAGGTTTTTTTATTAGATTTGGCAAGGCACTTTACATAAATACATATGTCATTAATAATTATATACTTGCTCTAAACATGATCGATGCTCAAGTCATACTTGAGACCAATGTGCAATATTATATCCTTTATATCATCATATGAAGATGAGTGCTCAATAATATTAATAATAATATTCTTAACCCGATTGATTTCATTTACCTTGTAGTGTGACCACATATTTCTATAATAGATTAGTTTATAGACTAGATAATATGTTCCCTTTCTAATTATACTAACCTAACCTTACTGGTCAACAATAAGTGATATGATTATAACAATAATATGTTTGTAATCAACACTTTTTACAACAGATAACCAACCCTTACAAACTTGTAAGTCTATGCATAATTCCAAGGATAAATATTAATTTTAATCTTGACATCACTATCAATCACAATCTAAAAGACATTTGACAAAAGGATTGCTGCCACAAAATCATTGACAATGATGTCTCATTTGAAACCCATTTTTATTTCTAAAACATAAGTATATTAGTCTCCATCAATAATGGATCCAAAATGTAATAGATGAGTTGTGCCCTCATACCATGCTCAATATTAGGTCTTTGATCTTAGTTACCATACATATTTTCTACTTATTATATGTGAGTTTCCAAGGTTTTCCATGGAAATAGAATTTTTATCATCATTAATAACAATTTACAATTTTGTGTACAAAATTTATGAATGGTCAAAATAAAACACGAGCCTAGTTAAATCTCTATATAAGCTACTAAAACCACACTTCCTCCCTCTCATGAGACATTATGAAACTTCAAGGAACTTCAAGCCTATTTGAAATATAAGCTAAACAGTAGAATTAATCATAATTTGGTATCATTCAAGAGAGAGTTTGTGCCTAACTTCTTTATTAAATTATGTGTATAAGTTTTGTTAAGGCTATGTTGATACAAGGTGGCATTCACAATTACATCCAACATAAATATATTTTTAATTATTCTTTGATAGGCATCCATACCCTTCTTCCCTTCTCCAATTTGAGTGTAGGCATGCAGGATAATGTTCAAATTTTAGTTGAAGGTTTTTAAATCCTTTCCAACAAACCCATTGTTAACATATCTAGCTATCAAGGCATTTCCTTAAGCCACATTATGTCAACCATTTTGTCAAACAATTCACATGTCTATGCTTTCACAATTGCTGTATAGGTTACCCTATGTGTGTAGAGAGAGAGAGAACTTAACCCAACTCTTTCAACATAAAAAAAATTATCCAAGTATGCATAATTCAAAATCAAAAGTCATGCACAAGAACTTTGACTGTTTGACAAGTTTTTCTTAAGAAAAATGAAGGCATAAGACACATGAATTTTTAACAAAAGTATCAATGAACGATAGATGATAGCACAACCAATTAATCCACCTAAAATAATTATTTACAACTGTGGGAGTGAATAAATCTAAGTTAAGCACTATTTTATAAAAGCAGTGACAAAGGAATGTACTTAGCTCTAAGATATTTCTCAAGCAAGCAATATAATTTTCCTTTCTTTTAATCCAATCTGCACCCACTTGAAATCCCAAGATAATTGGAGGACGCTGAGAAAAATTATGGATAGCCTCTTCAATGAATTCATGTTTTGGGAATCCTGCAACCTATGCATTCCTTGAGAGACTTTGTTGTCATTCCATATTTCATGTCTTCATTCTTTCACTTTGGCTTATGTCTACATCCTTTCACTGAATTTTCTTTTTCCTCCCATTGTGAATCTCCTTTGGTGAAAATCTTCTACTCATTATGATTTCATGGGCATCCATCACCATGTTCCAAAGCTCTCATATTTTTCGCTGAGGCAGTGACAACGTTGGCAACAACTATGGAAATTGGATTTTACACCTCCATTTTATTCTCTTCCTCTCTGCATTCCCTTTCTCAGCTTCTCCCACACATTCTCTTTATCTTCATTTCTATTTTTTCTCCAAAACAAATACTTTTCAACAAATTTGTTTGGTGCATATATATTTTCCTGTCTATTCTCTCTTCCTTACACCCTTATCTCTCGCTCTATATTTCTACATGCATCTAACGAATTTCCAATATCCTCAATGCTTTTATGGATGTCTACACATTTTTAATCTCTCTTGTGCCATTTATCCTTCCCTTTCATCACTCTTTGTCTTCTAAACTAGAATTTTGTGTGTCGTTAAGAGCGGATCGTGAGTATTAATATTTGCATAGGTACCCCTTTTCCCATGTGACTTATCATTTGAACAATTCAAGGAACTGAGCCGTCATACCTTGCAACCATCACCACCATACCTGTGCCATTATTCTAAAATGCATGTTTTTCCCTACCGTAGAATGGAGGAAGTTGCATTTATTAATGTCTTCTGACTTCTTCACCTCATCACTTTTTCTATTCGCAAAGGTATTTTAAATTTTTTTTTTCTATTTTTTTTCCCCTATCTATTTTATCAAACTTGGATGTTGTTGGTAGGGGATGTGATAGAGCTTCATGAAAGCACAATAGAGATCAACTATGAGAGAATAATATTATTCTATCAAAAGATGCAAATGATAGATCATGATTGTTATGATTATTGATTTACACATAAGAATCCCTTGGTTGTATAGCCAATGTAAAACATAGGATTAAACAAGACCATGAAAAATTTCTTAATCCTATGTCATGAGACAAAAATATATTAAATGACCTAAGACACAAGAAGTAATGACATAAGATAAGATAAGATCTAACTCCAACTAAGACTTTTAGAAATATTCCTAGGACCTAAGTAAACTTAACATGTGAATAGGACCTACTAGGTGAACTAGTTAGGTAAAACTCCCAATTCACACCAATTCCCCTTAAGTGCAACTTAGGGAGAAACAAACTAATGCAAATGATACAAAAATAAAGACAAGTCTTAGCTACTATGTCCTATTAGATATCTATGTACAAGTGTAATCTCCCACAACTGGAGAAAAGGAGAAAACCGAGTGGGAAAAAACTCCTCCCCAAAAGAGAGATGAAAAAAATCCTCTCAACAAATAATGAGGATAAAACCCCATGCAAGGAAAAAGATTCCCCCATAAGAGAGAATAAGAGAGAGCATGCAACCCCCCTCAATTTAGTGTCTCCTACAATGATGGTAGATGTTCGACATTGAATGTTGAAATGATGCAATCTCATTGAACAACATTCCTCTCATTAGGAAGAAACAAAACCAAGATGGTATGCAGGATGCCTTCCCATTCTAGAAAGGAATATGAGAGAAGAAATATGATGTGTGATGTCTCTGAAGTTTTCTCAAGTGTCTCCATGTCAATGCTATTGGTGTAAGTTTTTATTTCCTATTGGGATAATTTATTCTCCCTTAGTTATAGGTTTTTCCTACACTTTTATTAAGCTTGCTTAAGATAATAAAGTGAGTTTATAACTAGGAGATAAGTGATGTGGTGTACCCTTCCTTAAAGGGTGGAACACTTTCCACTTTTGGTTGTTAATTCCTATTGGTTGGATTTTCCACCTCAATCCTCTCCTTAGTTCTATATAAACTCACTATCTAGCTTGTATTTTCATACTTTTATATATTCTTGCATACTTTTGCATACATTCATCTTGGAAGCTCTTAATGTAATTTTGTCATATCAACATTGCATTTAATCTCTTGGAGTTCTGGTTTGCATTATTTATGTTTTTCTAATTTATGTAACTTTGGTTTTCTCTTAAAAGGTTCCTTCTGTTATTCAATCTACTTCAAATTTCTAACATGGTATCAGAGCTTTTGTTTTGAGAAATCTAAGTTCATAGATTCTTAATTGAGAGATTGAGTTTCTTGTAAGATCTTGTAAATTCTTGTATGCTCTTCTCTTGTGTTTTGAACGATCTGGAGAATCAGAAAGGATTTTCAAAGATCTAATAACCTCTTCATATTGCATATGTGTTTCATGAGATCCAGGTGATTGCAACATTTCTAGTTATATTGGTAGTTTTTTTACTGTTCTAACATGTCCAAGAGACTTGAGAAAGTCATGATTATCTTTTAGTTCATCCAAATTGGAGATCATTTGAAAAAGTTGTGAATGAGGATTTGAAGCACAAATCTAGTGAAAAGGTTTTTCCGAGAGCATTTTTGGCCCAAACAGACATTTCCATTGTATTTAGGAGGCCAAGGAGACAAAAATTTTGACATAAAATTCACCCATATTTGGTGTCGAGGAACCGACAAGGAAAAATGTTTTTTCCAGGAGGGCTAGATGGCCCCCAACTGCAGGTCGTACAATTTTTTATTGAAAAAACATGATTTTTTTTCAATTTTGAAGTTGTTAATATATATATATATATAGCATTTAAGCACTAGGCAAAAGTGCTTAAGCGCTACTTGCCAAGTGCTCTGCACTTAGGGGCCAAAGGCCTCCACAAGATCTGCAAAGTGGCTACTTAAGCCGCTACAGCCTTTGAGGCCACAGTAGCCTAGCAGACCCCTAGTGGTCTGCTTAACAACACCCAAGCAATTAATAAAATAAATTGGGACCTACTTCAAATTGCACAGTAATTCAAACTGCTATTTGACCTTGTAAGTTGCTAGCGGTTAATAAATAAACTACTAGACTTAGCCACCAATAGTTAAGAAAATAATTGTCATTTCTCCACCCAAGCACCACCCACGCTCAGCTAGGGTGTCACTAGTACACCACCAGGGGCCACCAAGGCCCTCTAATAGGCTAAATTGGGCCTTTTTCTCAAACTTGCATAACATTTTTCTCTAGTTGTCCAGTTTTTGAAAATGAGATATCATTGAAAAGATGGAGGATAGCACTTTCCATCCATGAAGGTATTGAAAAGAGTTTTTTCCATTTTCTACTAGATATTTTAGGTTGAAGTTGCTTGTTGCTAATTTCTTTAGCAAGCCATAACTTTCACCTTGGTGCTCCGATCATTAGAAAAATTTATAGGTGTTGGAAAGGTGGTGAAGAGCACTATACAGTTATAAGGCTAATTTTTCCAAATTTTGTCTCAAGTTCATTTTTTAATCAAAATTTGTAATTTTGGCTATTTTGAGCACATTGAGCATTGTATCTTGGAAAATTCTTTATAATCACACTAAATTATAAATTTTCAACCTTATAATATTTGGGAGGGGTGAGTTTTGATACTAGTGAAAAGGGTGGAAGTGTATTGAAGTTCTTATTTGGTGTTCTTTTGTAATCATTTGAGGATTGTGTCATGGTTTTTTTAATTCATCCTTTTGTGATAATCTTGGATAAAACCAATTATGAGTCTTGAAAAAAGGCATTTTAACCCATCTAAAAAAAATTCCTTTCCTTTATGGGCTCATGCCTGAAACAGACACACCTAGAAGGAAATTCTAGTATGGGGTAATAAAATTGATCATGTATTAGGATTAATTGGTTCTCATGTTGATAATAACATTATGTGGGCTATAGTGGACATTGAATATCCCTACACACTTTGGACCATGATATGGGAGATGTTTGGAGACCCTCATGTTTCTCCATTCCCAGATGATCCTACTTCATATTTCCTCATTCCAGATGATGATGCAAATAATATACCCTTTGATGATGCTACTTTAGAGAAGCTTGAGTATTATGTAGGTCTTGAACGTTCATATGACACAAATACTTCTCTTCTTGCTTCTCATCCTCATGTTGATACCCCATCAACAATACATGTTGCTACTTTAGATTATAGCGATGCTTTTTCAATAGCCTTAGGTGATTCATTTCAGCATTATCATTTATATCTTCTGGATTCAGTCTTTTGGGACCAATTTCTACTAGACATCTCTTATTTTTTTGTAGATTCCCTTATTTTGGATCTAGATGACACTATTGAGGATATCTATCTTATCTTTGAGGACAATTCTTTTTTCCTTGCATCTATTGCTACTTTAGAGTTCAATGTTACTTCTTTGAAAGCTTCCAATGGCTTCTTGTAGTAGGAAATCCATTGTCTTCATGATTTAGCTTTGTGGAATGATCTCTTGATAGAAGTTTTAGACTTGTTTATGGAGAAACATATTTCAAATTTAGAGGACACATTTAAGGGGTTATCTCTCCTCTTTGATGATAGTCATTGTACAATTTTTTTCAAACTATCATTGTCTTTGGATCTTGTTCTACATCATTATCTAGGAGATTTTTCTTTATCATCTTTAGTAGTGTGGCCTAGAATGCCTAATTTGATTGTGACAGCCCTCAACATTGATATAAAGATACTTGAGTTGACTTCAGAGACTTCCTACATATTCCTTTTAGGACTTGGGAGATAGATTGTGAACACCTTTGGTTTTGTTTTTTCCTAAGAGGAGGAACGTTGTTCAACGATCATGGACCATCTTCTACATCTAGTTTTGGGAATCTACCATTAGATCTATTTTGGGGGACTTCTTTGTCCTTCCACTTTATTTCTCTCACTCTCTCTCTATTATGGGGGTGTGCTTCCCTTTTTTTGGAAGGGTCTTCTTCTTCTTTGGGGGGATTTTATATGTACATGGGTACCTAACATGGCTTCATTTTCCAAGACCCATTATCTTTTGTATCCTCCTAAGCTACACTTAAGGGGGAGGGTGTTTGGTGTAGGTTTTTATTTTCTAGTGGGGTAATTTATTTTCCCTTAGTTATAGGTTTATCCTACACTTTTATTAAGATTGCTTAGGATAATAAAGTTTTTTTATAACTAGGAGATAAGTGATGTGGTGTCCCCTTCCTTAAAGGGTGGAACACTTTCCACTTTTGATGGAATTCTCTACTTTTGGTGGTTAATTCCTATTGGTTGGATTTTCCACCTCCATCCTCTCCTTAGTTATATCTAAACTCACTACCTAGCTTGTATTTGCATACTTGTATATATTCTTTCATATTTTTGCATACAGTCATCTTGGAAGCTCTTAATACAATTTTGTCATATCAACAATGCATAATCTCTCAAAGTTTTGGTTTGCATTATTTATGTTTTTCCAATTTATATAACTTTGATTTTCTCTTAAAAATGTCTTTGGGTTATTCAATACATTTCAGATTTCTAACAAATTACAAAAGCAATCACACTCCAAATAGGTATTCTAGGCCACATCAATGAAGATGAAAATCTATAATCTCTTAGAAATTATTATAGAACACAATCTAAAGACAAAGATATATCCTCTAAAGATAAAGAAGTTTCCTCCAAATGTTGCTCAAAAGTATCCACAATCATGTAAAACTATGAAGAATGGTCATGTAGAGAATGAAAAAGAGGGTTAGAGTGTTCCCTCACAAAAACTAAAGAAGGATTATCTCCATCAAATATAAGATGAATGCAACCAATGGTGTCTTCAAAATTTCAAATGTGGGACTACAAACAAACCACCAATGTCAATCAAGTACTTATCCCAAGAAGTCATCTTTGAAAGACAATGAAATTCTTATTGCATTGAATCACAAGAAACCAAAAATATGGCAACACAAGAATCATTAGAAGAAACAAAAGATGAAGGATATGGAATATCAACACATGTCTTTGTGTGCAACAAAAATGGTGTTAAAATGTGAATGAAATTAAAATAAAAAATAAAAAACACATTAAAACCAAACAACAACTGGATTAGGCCTAAAAACTCAAACCTTGGTGAATTTTGATGAAATTCAAATATGTCAAAGCCCTTGATGCATAGATTGACCCAATATGAATGATTTTTATATTTGATCACTTGATTTTGATATCATAATGATGCTATTTTTCTCAAGGTTACACGATCCTCTCCACAACTCCCAATGATCACCTACAATCAAACACCTATCACAAAAAGAGTGAATAAAAAAGCTATGGAGGCCAAGAGCTATTGATCCAAAAAAGCTTTAATCATTATGAATGTGGATCTTCTAATGATTATACAAACGAGAATCCTTATAAAGGGATAATAAACCTAGAAACCCTAGATGAGGATAAAACAAGATCATGATAAGTGTCCTCATCCTATGACATGAGACATAAAAAGAACATGACCTAAGTAAGCTTAAGTAATTAGAGGAAAAGGGATCTAATAATTAATTATGAAATACCTTTTACTCTAACACCCCCTTTAAGTGAAACTTAGGGAGAAGATCAAACCTCTAAAGATGAACACATGATGGGTCCCGACAAACAAGGCCTGGTGAGGTACCCATGCACAAAAAAAAGATCTCTCAAAACTAGAGAAAAGGATAAAAACCTTGTGGGAGAAAACTCCTCTCCAAAAGAGAGAAATACAAGTGAAGGACTAAGAAGCCTCCAAACAAGAGTGAAGGACCAAGAAGCCTCCAACCAAGAATTGTCCCAAAAGATAGGAACAAAGGATGAACATGAAGAACACCACTAAAGCATGATGAAGCTGCAAACATTATCGAAGAATGAATACTATAGTATTGAAAGAAACTTTGTTGAAATAGATGATGATCAAGATCAAGAAGACAATAATCTATATGACTGCCCCCAACAACGCTACTCAAATCAGTTGAAAAAAAAAGGAAAAACATCTAAAACTTGAAGATACAAATGGCACAAGTACCAAAAGTCTGAAGAACTGATCAAGTGAAGATAGGTCACCTCCAAAAAAATAGGAATGCAAGAGTGTCCATATGGTAAATGCTCCATCTCACCAAAATGCAGTTACTACATCTGCCTAGTACATAGGAACAAATATTATATGCATAGCTCACTCCAATGCGAAACTAAGGAAGCATTAGCACCAACAGTAGAAATCCCCCATAATGCTGACAAGGGAGAGGCATGATAAGTACATTGAAATTGTGTGCCAGAAAGAAGTGCATGGAGAAGAATCAAGAACATTTGAATGTGCAAACATGAAAGTAATAGCAAATATAAAAGGTGTGAAAACAAAAGTTACACACACATGAGGTAAGAATCAATGTGATTTGCTGCTATCGTGGAAGGGACACTCACTTGAAAAAGGTGTGATGGAAAACAAATACAAAACATCAAACCCCCCATGTCACTTTATATCATCTAGTGTGAGTACAATAAAGCACAAAATTATGTACAAGTTCCTCAAAAAGTATACACCAAAATGTTGAGGAACTTTATTTCAATGAATTTACATAATGAAAAGTCCATATAATGGAAGCCCATAATGTCCAAAAAAGAAATACATGCTAAAAATATAATTATTTGACAAAAAAATGAGTAAAATAATAGCACCATGATGAATTACATGAAAAAAATATGCACTTTCAAAAAAATGGCACCCAAAAAGGAGTCCAGATATAAAAGATATGGCTTGTTGAAGTCTCCAAAATGAGAACTGTACAACAACAACATTGAGAAATTTTTTTGGAAAAAACTAGAATTACAAACTAGAAACCACCTACACCACTATGAAGAGCTCAAAATTCTACCCCATTTCAAAAAAAATTACACTGAAAAATACCACTGTATGACTAAGATATGACCTTTTGAAGATAGGGTACAAAACTGAAAAGCCCAATGGAGAGGGGTTGAGCAGGGAAAAAAGAGAAACTCTACCAAATTTAGAAAAAAAACCTCCAAAGATAGAGGCCCTCCAAATTTAGAATATGAGAAAAAATCTCCTCCAGGTACAGTAGCAGTTTGAATTTATTGCAAAAAAAAAATATTTTGCAAAAAAATTTGCATGTTTTTATTTAAGTTAAAAAAAATATAAAAAGGGGTTGATCCCATAGTGCAATGGTTAAGTGGTGGTGTTGTACTCGTGGCCACCAGGGTTCAAGTCTTTGAACTTGACCCCATTGTTTCTATGGGCATTCATGCCTCGTGTGTCAGGCATTAAGGCCTAAGGCCTCTTCCCTCGTTGGGCTAGTGTGCTCACAGGCCTTGTGCCCTCGATGGGCTGTCGTGCTCGTGAGAGGGGTTTCCATTCCATCGCGTGGCTTGTTATTGCATTCATCTTGGGGATGAGATCCCCCATTTGTGGCCTCACTAGTTTATAGCTCCAATGATAAAAAAGTGTGCACCAATAAAAAAACCTATTGTATTTTTTAATTAAAATATATATATTAAAAAGCTTGCTTTTAAAACATTTATATTAAAAAATTAAATAGGGGGGAGGGGGGTGGAGTGCACTCCATGCTAGCCTTGTGCAAACTTGAAGGGGGGAACCTATGGTACCTCCTCCCCATGTGGGGGCAGGGCCTAAGGTAGGGGCAGTACCCTCAAGTACCCCCCATGGGGGTTTAAAAAAATTTAATATAAATTTTTAAAAGTAAAATACCTACCATAATTTTTTTTATTATATTTGATTTTTTAATAATAGGAAAAAAAAAAATTTTGAAATTTTTTACCTCGATTTGCATGCTAGGGAGACCGTATGACCTCCCTAGCAAAAAAATTCGCCTCAGAAGCTTTCGACATCAAAATAGGTCAAATTTTATATCAAAATTCATCAAATCAGCCTCCTGAACACAACTGTGAGGTTCTTTTCAGCCCAGAATACTCTAAAATTGTAGCTATCCTCTATATCTATAAAAAAAGAAATTGCTTCAAACCCTCACAGATCTAACCTTAGGAGTCCAAATCAGGCCAAACAAAAGGCAAGATTGACTTTCTGTCAGCTTTAGATTTAATGGAAAAATCTATTTTGGTCTAGGATGCACTGAATGATAGCTCAAGGTATGAAATATCTCAAAAAGAGGAGGGGATTATAGGTATGGAGCTCTAATACCATGTTGAAGTTGGGAAAATCAACTCCACAGCTCCCAGAGATCACCTGCAATCAAACACCTATCATAGAAAGAGAGAATAACAAAGTTATGTAGTCCAAGAGCTATTGATCCAAAAAGCATGAACCATTATGAATGTGCATCTTCTAATGATTATAAAAAACAGAATCCTTATAAAGGATAATAAACCTAGAAACTCTAGATGAGGATAAAACAAGATCATTATATGTGTCCTCATCCTATGACATGAGACATAAAAATAACATGACCTAAGTAAGCTTATAATATTAGAAGAAAAGAGACCTAATAATTAAATAAATAATTAATTAGGAAATACCTTTTACTCTAACGTTATGGTGTTGATCATCGGATGATCAAAAAAAATTTGGAATATCTTATCTCCTCTGTATGCTTGTACATGATGGTGGTTGTGGATTTTTTCTACAAGTGGTCATGGAGTTCTTGGACCTCTTCTTCCTTTTGGTTGGTTTGACATGCATGTCTCAGTTTCATGCCAGTTGGATCTGAGGCTTTTGTAGATTTTTTATTCAAAATATATGGTTATGCTTATCTATGTTATACCATTGTTCTAATTTGATTATTCTAGTGTTTCTCAAACTTGTGGGTCTTCCAGATGATAAGTGGATATTGATTTTCATGTGTGTCAATGACATGGTGTTTTTGCAAGTTTTACATGGTTAATCAAAAATTATGGTTTTGTAGATATGGATATAAAAGATTTTTCAGATTATTATTCCCTTGGGGTATTCTTAGATGGAATATAGTTGCATTTTTCATACATGCTTCATGCATGGCGTGACGATTTTTTATCTTTCTTAGTGTGGAGATTTTGGTACATGATTAGCCACTCAGCATTTTTATAGTTGTTTATTGATGGGTTCCTTGAACATGGTTACTCAATTATGGATTTTTTGGTAAATCTAATAGTGATCTAGTGTTTGAGTCTTGAAATCTAGATGTTATGTTCTTTGTAATCTCAGCTTACTAATGTGATAATGAATTTTCATCTTTCATTGTCTAGAATCTTTGAGTTATGTAGTTTGTGTATTAGCTACCCATTAGTTATAGTAGGATGACTTGGATGTGGACTTTCTATATCCAAAATATTGAATTCAGTATTGATGTAGACTTTGTTAGTTGGCCTTATTTATGGTCATTTGTGCATTAGTATTTATTGGGATGAGAGTATGGATCATTAGAGTGCATGGATAGTCAGTTATAATTGTAGTATGTTGTGTATCTTCTTGTTCAAGAGATCTTGGTTCTACTTTATTTCATTCTACTGATATCATAGGTGAGGTTTGTGATTGTGTTAGAGTCATGGATGATCTTCCTTCAAATATGGTTATCATCTTGTCATGGATATCTTCGTTACACTTTTTACTGAGAGATTTTTACAATGATGTTTTAGTGGTGGTTTCATCTTCTTGGATTGGAGATCTTGGTTTTACTTATTCTCTATAGTTTTTATTAAGGCAATTGAGTGTGTGTGTACTATGGGTTATCTTCATTCAGGAGATGGTTATCATGATGCCTAGAGAGTTTGGTATCACAGTTTTAGTGGGAGATTTGGTAGTGATGTGGATTCATCACTTTGTGATGGATGATATTATACAATGGTTGTTGGTGTTGTGGAGCCCTTGGATCATGTTTATATAGTAAGAATTCTTTGAAATTTTTAGTTTTATTGATAAGAGATGTTTATCTTCATGTGATTGGAGAATTTAACATCTTGGTTATTCATGGAAGACTTAGAGTATTTGCTTGAGGTATTAGTTTTTTTATTTTGTCAATCTTTTGGTGTTGTGCCATGATGGATTCTTGATTGCATATTAGAGTATTGGTATGATATTGTTATATCATGATGTCATGATGGGTTCTTGATTTTGAAAAAATGTAGTTGGAGCTTTGACAATGATCTAGATAGTTCTCTTGGAATTGAGTACATTCTAGTCACATTCATGAGAGATTCATGAGAGTGTGGTGATGCATTTGGAGTTCGGCATGGTTTGATTAGATTTTGATGCTCATGGATACTTGGAGACTTGGGTGAGGTAGTTTTTGAGATGGTTACTCCTTGGAGGTTTTAGTAGGAAGAATGAGTAACCTTCACCTATATATGTATGATTTCATGATGGACATGAGAGGAGATTGTTCTTGGAGAAATTATATGATACTTGGTATATCTTGGAGGATACGTATCATTCTCCACTCTTAGTCTACTTGGTAGATAATATTCTGAAAGGTATATCCCATTTTTTAAAAAAGAATTATGTTTTATGCTTTGTCTTCTCATGAAGATGGATCTTGATCTATTCTTTCTAATTTTGGAGGGTTTATTTGAGGAGTGTATGACATGTTTATCTCCTTTTACATATGAGTTTTATATTAGGTCATTTATTGATGATGAGTTTAGGAGATGCTATTGGGTTGGTTTATTTATTTTTGTAATGGATTTGAATTTGATCTTCCTTGTTTATAGAATCTTACATCCATGTTCTAGTGATATGAGATATATGTTCCTAGTTTGATCTAATGAGATTGAATGTTTGGGTGTTTTTAAGGATTTTATTTTGAGGTTGTGAAGGAGATATTATTTGACATATCTTAGCACTTTGAGGTGTTGATAGAAGGACGTATTATTGGATATGATTCATAGTTTATTCTCTCCTTTTTTTCCATGGATACTTCCTAGAGGTTCATGTTCACAGGGTTTAGATGGTGGACTTAGGAAAGTTATGGAAACATATTATGAGAGATTATGCACTGGTTTGTGTTGCATGTGTGTATTATTGTGATTGTTCTTTGTTAAAAAATCGTTTGATTATTAGCTGCACCTTTAGTATAAGTGTTGATTGATATAAATGGTAGGCCATGATCTATTTTTTAGATTTGGCATTCCCCATATAGTGGGAGTTCTTGGATGTGTATGTTCTTCATTGACAAGTTTTATGCAGGAGCTTGTGATTGTAGTTTATGAGTTGGATATATTGTTGGCATGATTCCTATTGATGTTTGGATACCTTTAAGGTATATGTGATTGGATGGATTAACATTTTTTATGGTTTCTATTTCCAATCATGTGAGGTTTTTATAGTGGGATATAAGCAACTAGAAATGGTTGTTGTTCTAATTGCTTTTCAACATTTGTGTTTGATCTTATTTTAGAGGAAGTTTAGACTTCATATTTGTGTTCTAGTAATGATTTTGAAGTTGGATACATTGGTTCTTCAATAAAGGTTGTGAGCATAGTGGACCTGTGACAATAACTTGTATCCTATTTTATTAGTTAGATTTGATTCGTGTGTTCTTTGGATTGGTGCATCTTCACATTGGCTTGTTCCTTTTCTTCAATAGGTGACATGTTGGAGGATGAGAGTTCTTTAATGATATGGAAAATATCTTAGATGTTATTACAAGTATCTTTTTGGAGCATGAAAGCATGTTGGATATTCCTATGGTTTCACAAATGGATGTGATGATATTTTTTCATTGTTTAGCTCCCAACAACTAAAATCTTGCATTTCTATTAACTCTTGAAATATGTTTGAAAAGTGGGAGAATGTAGGGAATTAATGTGTCTCAACCTTTTTAAATTCCTTAAATTGATTTATTTGTTTAATTAATTTGTGCCTATGTAATTTTATGTTCATCCAATGATGTCACTTTGTGGGACCTACTTTGATAAAGCAACAACTTATATGGTAGGTGAATAGGATGACATGCATCCTAAACTAGTGGAAATAGGAATCCCACTTTATGGACATCACTAGAGGCTTAATTTTTGGCATGATCCATAAGTTATAAGAGTTAATGATATATTTTAGAATAATTATGATAATGACATATTATGACAACTATAAGAGTTGGAAATAGAATTTGATATGATAGGTGGGACCCTTAGCATGAAGGAAACATGTTGCATGCCAAGTGGGGCCATTTTCATGGATGCAAATGCCTTACATTTGAGATTAGATTTATTTTCCATAATAGGGTGAAGGTGGGCACCTTGCATGTTCATCTTTAGGTTTACATGAATGCAGTAAAGAGGATGATGACATGTGGAATTTCTAGGCATCCATCTTGCAACTCAATAAATATGGGTGTTTTCTTAATGAGTGAAGAGAGGAGAATTATTTAGTGCAAGGTTATATTGTTGAATTTCCTCTAGAGAAGAAATATATAAATATCCATGTTAAGGCTTTGAACCTACAAGGGTATTGCAACATGTTTGTTGTTACAGATTAAAACATTGGTTTGATGCTTTGGAGTGTGGGGGTTTTTACTTGAAAGAGTTGCCCCATGTATATTGGTGTTTCTTCTCTTATGTCTATCCTTCTTCTATTTTTCTTCTTTCATATTCTTAAAGTTTTGATTTACACTTCGTTATGATGTCAAAATTTACTTAGATATATAAGCTATAATTTATTTCTTCCTAGGGATAATGTGATGGGAAATCAACTATGTCAATTTCTTATTTAAAGATATAGCAGTATGTGCTTGTATCAAGTTTTTGAACATTTAATTAAAAAGAAGCATAGGATATTGGAAGGTTCATATTAGGTTCATATTTTCCTTTTAAGGACAACCTTCACAAGAGGTTGCTCTACTAGGAGGTACAACCCCTCCACTAACTAGAATGATAATGGATCATTTTCATGAAAGACATGATTGTCAATGCCAAAGATGGAATAATTATATATTACAACACTTTTTAACATAGTGACAAAATGGGAAGACTCACAAGACCAAGAAGAACGAATTTTGCATACAAAATTTCACGAAGAAATGACTAAAAATGTTCATTATCAATGAGCAGAGGACTATAACATATCAGGAGGAGACTAGCACCTAGATAGGACACTAGTTCCTAGTGAGGAAACTATCACACCACTACTCATATGTCTACTTTTGGTGATAAGGTTCAATTTTAGAGCTAGAGTCCTACTTTTGTGTTAGAGTCATTTTTTTGTGCTTGAGTCCTATTTTTGTGTTCTAGTCCTATTTTTTCACTATAGTCTTGACTAGAGACTAAATATATGACCATTTCCAAGCATCATACAATAATTAAAAATCACAAAGATAAGATTTCATTCAAAAGATACTCTAGAACAAATATAAACAACTAGAAGATTGAGGTGAAAAATCACACTTGATCTTCAAAATACAAGCCAATAGGAGAGATTCTTCTCAAGGATTATGAGGTCTAAAAAGGACTCCAAAATGATTCCAAGGACATAATGGATGAAGGATAATGTTCCCAAAAAACCCCACTCACTCTTCCACCATAAGGAGAACTAAAATAGCATGACAACCACACCCCACAATAGATTTATGTATGCAAAACACAAATCTAAGGAAATAAATCTATCTAATATTCCAATAATATCATAATTGAATATTTACTAAAACTTGAAATTCATTTTATGCCCAAATAAATTATGCTCTAATTTTATTTAATGCATATATCAATAATGATGAAAATCACATGAAATGGAATGCATGTTCAACACCAACATTAAGATGCTATAACAATAATGATAGTTCTATCACCACTTATGTGGGAAGATTACAATCCATACAATGGGAGGTTCCAATATAAGTGATATAATTACATATGAGGACTCAAATGTCCTAAATTATACATTTCTAACATTCTTGCAATGAAACTACAATAAGGAAATGAAACCTTTACCATCTTGTGTGTGATCTTGAGCCACTCCATCAAATCCATTGGTCCCTAATGGTGGTTACACACTACCTAACTATGTGGTACCCATAGTTACACACCACCAAGTTAGGAGATAGTCACTTGGGCACAAGCACACACACTTATGCAAAATAATTAGAATATGGCTCACACACATAGAAAATATTATCAACAACCATCATAACATGCACATTCCAACAAGTATAATCAACCAACATAGCATACACATGCCAAAAAAGTATGATTAACCATCATAATATAGCATGCCAAACAAGGATGAAAAACCATCATGGAACAAACATGTCCAAAGGGATAAGAGACAATCTGCATCACATGGCATATGCATGCCAACAATTAAGCATACAATAGAAGTATGAACATATGCAACCAAGACCTCAACCAATCACATGCACAGGGTGAGAGTCAGGTATCTCATTAGATACAAAATCCAATGACAACAAGGACAAGGATCCTAAAGGGAAGACAAGGATTTTCATCATAGTAGCTTGAAGGTATGGCTACATGGTATTCAATATGCATCCTTATCATCCCATGAGGATACCCACATGACATGTTCCAACACTCCTAGAGAGAGACATGACATGCCTTGAAACTCATACAAAGCCCTTACAAGCACTCCAAGTATGTCACCAACTTAACATTTTGGTTCATTGTATTTACCCAATGAAGATTAATTATCATTTAGTTAATAAATCATGTTAATTTTCCCCTCAAATCACTTTGAATCTAATTAAACATTGAGAGGCACTCCCTTCCTACTCTCTATACCTCAAATCCTAGGTTCCTCATGCAAAATCGCAATTTAAGTGTGGAACAAAAATTCATGCAATAAATTAGAATAACAATTTGGACAGTCACAAAAGGTTCTAAATGAAAAATATTAAAGATTTATGTTTTCTCCCATTCTAATTCATTCATTTTCATTTCCAATTTGATTTTTTTTAAAATAAAATTTTCAATGCAAAACCATAAATTTCCCAACTCTACCATTGATGAACCTTGAATTTTTTAACATTTTAATTAAGAAAAAAATTCAAAATAAAAGAATAACCTTTTGATTCAAATATGAACAAAATCATTTTATTTTATAATTCACATTTAAAGAATTCTTTAAAAAATTGCCATAATCAAGGCTTAAAAAGAGACATTTTCCAAAATTTAAATAACAATAAAAACTCAATAGAAATACAATAATTAAACCTAAAATTGAAGTCATATACAACCACTTAATGGGCATAACAAAGAATAAATTGAGAGATTGAAAAACTAAGTAAATGAAGAAGAATAAATTCCATTCTCGGAGCTCAAACAATGCTAAAATCATGCAATTCAATCAAATTTGGAGAGGCAATCCATATACAATCTAATCACACCAACCATGCACTCCTGAATTCTAAGCAATTCAATCTTTCCACCCAAAGATTTCATTTATTTTTCATTTCTTTTAAGAGAGACCTTGAGAGAGGGGAAGAAATTTTTTATTTTTCAAAAATGAAGAATGAAAAATAATGAAATTCTTTTCCCTTTTATACCTTCTCTTTTTCCCCATTTCTTTTTTCATTTTATTTTATTTTTCTATTTTTCCTTTTTATCAAATATCATGTGGAAATTAACTTTAAAATGTTTAATTCATTTTCTCATTTTCAGAAATAATAAATAATTAAATTCAATGTTTCAAAGCAATGAACTATTTTTAAATTGTGATTAAACTAATAAATTAATTTGGATATAATTTCCAATGCAATTAACTAGAAATTTGATTTCCCACATGTATCAAGCATCCTTAAAATGCAATTATTTATCCTACATGCTTAGGAAAAAGTCAAGACTCATCTTGAACACTCAAACTAAGTGCAATAGAGGCTCCCAAACATAGTAACCCAAAGTAATACAATATAACCACTGTTGGAGAAATAACTCAAACCTACATATTCAAGTGAGAAAATAACACTATACCTACACACTTAAGTCACATTTCAAGCATACTTACACCATGTACATAATAGTGAAGCAATGCATAATCATCTAATGAGATATAATATATTTTATACATCATATAATCATCACATCCAAAATAACTCAATAAGAATCACATCATCTAAACATGGAAATATAATAATTGACAATAATCTAGAATGACAACACAATAATAATAACATATATTTATGTAAACATGTACATATCCATAGAGGTAAAATATAGGATACCATAATTATTATAATAATCACATCTATTATCTAGATATATAAGGATAGCAATGGAATAAAAAATTATGATAATCTAGTCATTGAAAGCATAACATATGCATCTAAAAATATGCATGGTCTTGAAGCTAAACATGGCATCTATGCATAAGGCCTCTCACACCTTCAATGCAAACAACACATTAAAACATTATCGATTCCTCACAAGGATCTTGCCACACTATCATACACACATCTCAATGCAAGTAATATACCAACAACCAACATGTAGAGGAACACCATATCTAAACAAGAAAGTGATCTAAACACACATCATAAAAAGCATACAATAACTCATTGGAAAACATGTCAACCAATACATAATCAACTATCACAATAATGACTATTAATGAAAACAGTCAAGTTGAAACACCAATAAACACTAAAAAAAAAACCAAATATGACCTATGCATCCCATGATACATAGTTAGAAATGCAAATGTTTGGGTATTACAACAAAACATTAATAGAACCAAAAACATCATAATGTATTTGTTGGAGCAGCCAAGATCTACTTGCAAACTCAAAACAATCCACAAATGAAGATATGCAAAATTAGAAAATAACATATGCATATAATGTGTTATAAAATGTACAAATGAGCCTTTCTTATAAAGGCAAGCAAGAAGAGGTGAGAAGTTAGGAGTCAAAATCTGACTACCCATCCAAGTATGAAACTAGTGTAGGACTCTATGGACAAGTGTTGGGACACTTTGGGAGTCTACATGAGGTGAGAAAAAAGTCTAGATAACCTCTACGTGAGCTTAAGTGTAGTGTGAATAGGACTCTACTAAATAGGCTAAAAGCTAACTAGTTTGATAATACCTCTTTTAACACTAATAGTATCAAGTTCAATACCTTAGAACATTTATGAGAACTATAAATAAATTGAACATAGTTTAATTTTCCATAAACAAAATGGAAAAAATTGAACTCAAGTCTACACTCATTTGGCCCCTCAACAAGGCTTTTACTTTTTAAATTCCTCAGATGCTTCTCACCAATCTGACCCATTCTTTGGTTCCATAACCTAATTTTCTCTATATGAAGCTCAGTCTCTAAAGAATAAACACCCTTAGGTGCTCAGAAAGCATGACCATTAAAATTTGATGAAGTAATCCTCTTTGTTACTAGTTCCAACGGTGAAGGTGAAGATTCTACAAATCTCTTCACTATCAGAATAGAATAACTACTACACTAAATCATACATGCATCTAGTTGAAGTAGAGTGTCTATCTAAACACCTTAACAATCACCAAATTGTACCTCTAACTGTATTGCACCCTCTACTTGAAAAAAAATCTCAACATACAAATCATTCAAATTACATTGAGAAAGTAGATTTGATGCCAAACCAATGATATGTAGAACATCATCTATCAAGAGATCAAATTAGGATTCTTCCATAGCCAAAAATCTTTAAGTGAGAATCATCTCCAATGTACAATGTTCAACCATTGTATGCTTCATATTTTTTAAACTAACCCCATAATGAAGTCACTTAAAAAGATCAACTAGAGTAAAAAACCACACACCTTTTGATTCATGTGTAGCTAAGGCCACAAAAAAGGCATCACTATCATCTTGGGATATTCTCAAACTCATCATCAAAATATTTTTTCTTTTTATTTATATCCTCACTACATTCTCTTCTAAAATGGTCATTCTTGCCATAATTCCAATATTTTTCCTTGGACTTTCCAAGAGTTTTGCATCTCCCATGGGACGTAGATCTATAGATTTTCTTACTTTTTTTCCTTCTTGAATTTTTTTTTATCGACAACAAACAACTAGGGCCTCCTTGGTTGATTCGATTTTTTTTTTTCATATACTCATAAATTAATGATGCTACTACCCCATCCATGTTGAGTTAGGAGAAGGTACTCCTAATAGCCATCACCAAGTGATCCCATGAATCTATAAAATAAAATAGAAAAGTCATACAACGATCATTTTTCTCCATCTTCACTCCAAGGGAGTACAAATGGGTAACAACCGAGCTAAACCCATTTAGGTGTTCACCCACAAAGCCACCATCCCCCATCTATAGGATATACAACTTATTTCTTAATTAAATATTGTTTAGTAGGGATTTAGCATGATAAATCTCACCCAACTTCAAAATGTTTGTTGGAGTAGTCTATTCATTCATATTCAACAATATTAAATTATTCAAATAGATCATAATGAGATTCGTATCTTTTATGACCATTTTGTCCCAATCTTCTTGTGACATAGAAATAGGTTTGGATCTAGATATTATAGTCCAATATCTATGAGCATATCCTCCATCTTGAGCTTTCAAAGCTCAAAATTTGTGTTTGAAAACTTTTCTATTTTTATTTTGGATGTGTAAATCATCTCTTCCTACATTAAGATCATATCTTTCTACACAAGCTCTCACTCAAATTAGAATTAATATATATAAACATCTACCCAACACCTAGAATCCAAGGTGATCAAGTATGATACCAAATAAAAGGAAACAATGTATTTGGAAATGCTTCCTAAACTAAACATAGAGGAGAGTAATGTAAAAAAAATAGAGCTTTACAATTAAAAAAATGAGAAACATGTATATAACATGAAAAACAATTACATAAAATGGGTGTACATGGAGAAAACTATCTCAAGAGAAAAACCCTACATCTTAAAACATGAACCAATTCTATTATCAAGAATAAAGGTTACAATAAAATATCAGGGGCATGCCTTTATAGAAGTATCACCAACATATAACTCTGGAGTAATTTCAATAGCATAATAATATGCATGTGCAAATCAACTATCAAAATCCTCATCTCAAGCACCCAATAAATAAGAGAAATAATGCATTAAACCATCAAACTATGAGCTAAAACCAACTAAAATGTGACACCCAGATCTCTAATTAGAAATTTGAAACTTTGATTCCAAGATGAGTCCACAAGCTAAAATTAGCATATTCCTTCCACTTGCCATAATTTCATCATAATCTTCTCACCAACTTAGGCATTCCATTTTGGCTCCACTATTTTCATTCAAAGATGCCTTGTGTTGTAACATATATTATAAGTTGGTCAACAAGTGTAACTCCCTCTTATAGCTATTTTTGTGTCTTATATGTTTTTATATTTCCAATATGGGAGGCCCAACTTCATCTAGGAGATCATTGGAGCTGAAATTTTTATTTTGGCCAAAAACCAACTTTATAGCCCAATATTTGAGTTTTCTATCTTATAACATGAAAGTCATATTTTTCATATATTTAGCATTGGGAGCAAGGATGAGATGCATTTCCTAACACTCACCTTCTTCCATGGATTTTATTTATTCATTGAAGAGATAGTACTAAAAATAGACATGTAATTATTTACTACCTTTCTTCTTTTATTGATCATCTCCTCCACTTAGGAAAGAGAATTATTTGTAGTTCATTCAAATTGTTTTGAGGGATATGAGGATGATGGAGGAGATTGAGCTGAAACATGAAGTGGATTGAGTGGTAAGATTACTACCCATGTGTTGATAAAAAAAAATCTATAGTAGTGAGATGTGGAAGGAATGAGATTATTCAAAAGAAGTTGGAGAGGAAATGTAATTGAAAACATGGAATTTGATCTTTTGAAAAAAACTAATGTGTTTTATTTTCAAGCATAATATAGGTAGTATATGTTGGTGTAGCGAAAGTTAAGCTAAAAATAGATCAGGTGAAAGAAGAATTTATCAAGTTTTTGGGTATCTTTATCTTGATTTTTTTTTTATGTTTTTGGGAGATATATTTATTGCATGTCCAAAGTCGTAAGTTCCTTTTTATTTCCTCTTCATCTCTTCCACCACCTCTTGGCTCACTAACAATAGTAGATGTGTTAAGAAAATTTAGAGGACAATTGATAACACTTCTAGTTTTAGAGGGTGGATTATGCAATTCTTAATGTTTTATCCCTTCATCAATTTTCCTATCAATCAATACTAAGTTGTTTTATTAGGTATTGATAAGAGTTAGGGAGGAGCTTAGGTTTCAACTTGTCAACTTCTAGAGTGGCTCAAAGAATATTTTTCCTTAGCAAATAAATTGGATACTTGAGATTACTGCCATCATTTTTTTATTTTTTTTATACTACAGAGGTGTCCCCGCGACCCAACAACCCTTACCTTGGGTACTCTAAGGTCATCCTCCAAATTTTGTCATCTACAAACTTTTGTTGTATTTATGAAATCAACCAAACAATATTTCATTTGGGATACACGCTTATGTGTGCTAACAAAAAAAATGCACTCTCTTCACTATAGTATTAAAATCTTTTTCCATATATATAACTAAATTGTATTACATAATCTCCTTTTCCAATTCCTTTAAGCATGAACATTCTTGCAAATGCAAATTTTGATTATTATTAGAAACTTAATTCTTGACCTTAAAATGTATCTTGACATACTTTGAAGGATTTGGTAAGGATGAGATGCATAAACCTCAAACTTGAATGTAGTAAAATTCACACTTTGATGTAACAACTAACCCATTTTACGATTGTTTCCATTTACCTAATATCCTTTTATCA